>VYZS01022226.1:0-10583 GCA_013400695.1 Neodrepanis coruscans
GCCCCCGCACTCGCGGCTGCCGGACACCACCGCCGCCAGGCTCCGGGTGCACCCCCGCTCGGGGCCCGGGGATTCCCCCCGGCCACCCGGCGCCACGCCTGAGAGAAGAGACGCAGCCCGGGAGCGAGAGTGGCTGCTGGGGCTGCCGGCGCAGGGCAAAGCCGCCGCTCCCGCCGGGGCTGAAGGGCACGGAGGAACTGGCGGTGGGAGCCGGGTGGCCCCCGGTCCGAGCGGGCAGGGGGGGAAAAGAGTCGTTCTCCCCTCCCCCTCCCGCTCGTCTGGATGGTGGCCCGTGCGGCAGCGACAGAGACTGTTTTTACTTTTGGTTTTAACCCTACAACAGCAACCATTGGCAGGTTTATAGGCTTGTAGTGTATACACTGTAAGAAAAACTGGTCATGAGAGCAAACTCCAGCCTGCCTACAGTAGACAGCATGAATTGTCTTGGCAATGTGGGAAGACCATATGCTCAGTGTCTATATGAAGAAAACTTCCTGATACAAGGATGCTCTAAAGCAATCCCTCACAGATGTCATTTGCCCCTAAATAATCCTGTTGCAGAGTAATATTTTCAATTTTATCAATCTGCTAATCTGCAAGGTCACTTCAATCCTCCTTATCCTGCAAAGTCATTCCTCAAACCAACATCTTCTCCCTGAGATTAACTCAAATGGTTAGAGCATGGTGCTAACACCAAGATTGTGAGTGCAGTCCCTCTATGGGCCATTCACTTAAGAGTTGGACTTGATGATCCTTATGGGCCCCTTCCAACTCAGAATAATCTGTGAAATCTGTGAATCCTCTGACCCTCGGGTCACTAAGTCTGTTGTCCAGTATTGTCAGGATAAAGCCAACAGATTCTACCTTCTTTGTCTCTGTTTTTGATCATCTATTGGTGACTGTATATACCTCAAATTGTCATTGTTCTTTATTTTATAATTTTATTATGAATATCTGATACACATCTCCAACTAAAAGTTGTTTAAACAGTGCTTTAACAACCTTTTGCTTCTCCCTGATCTGCAGTTTAGTGAAGACATAATTTATGTTTGACTCTGTATTCTCAACAACACTCCTTCCATTGCCCATCTGCCCCTGCACCACAGAGTCACAAGGGCTGTGAGATATACTGCCTGGGTAAATAAGTGTGACAACAGTGCTTGCAGTTATTCCTTCTCGAACAGGAGTGCCACGTAAGGTCCTATTTATTTTCATAGCCTTTGTTTGCTGACCTGTTGATTATAAGACCTTATTGTTTTGCTGTTCTGACTAAGCTGTTTGTCTTCTGTTGTATCTCATCTACTGATGAATAGATACCCTCAGCAAACCAAGACTGCCAAACACCCCTGGGACTCCAGTCTCCCTGCCAGATATTTGTTACACAGCAGTATAAGACATTGCAGGGAGATGATGTATCCTCGCCTATGCCGGCAGTGACATCAAAGCAATAATTTAATTACCAGTTTACTGAGATGTACTGAGAAAGATTTTGGAAAATATAAATGGTTTTACAAAGAAATCTGTAAATTTTCAGTGTCTTGCTATAACAGCATCACTGTCGAATGCTTTCTACAATCACTGAAGTGTAAGAGTACTACTTGATGCTAATTTTTTGTTCATTAGTATGATGTTATGTGAAGGTATGGTCTATAAACAAAGAACTAGGAGGGAAACCAACTAGCTTTACTTAGTGGCACTATGTCTTTTCTTTGGAATAATTGTACAAACACCCATTTTGAGCAAGAGCAATATTTATCTGCAGCTGTTTCAATCACTTAAAGTTTTCTTAGGCAATTCTGTCATTGTGTATTTCCTTCTGTCCTTCGAGATGAATTTCACTTACTTTGAATGGATATACACTTACTATCCTCACTGACACTGCTGCTGGCTGCTGGAAGCTTCCAGTTGACCTTTGGTAATTCATGTGAATATCCAGATCTTTTCTCTTACTTACATTGCCAGGTTCAGTCTTGTTTCGGTTGGGGATCTGGTCAGTACACAGTAGAGGTAGTTCATGATCCACTTCAATATAACATTTCTTGCCCTCTGTGTTTTTGTACTTGCAGTGATTCACTGCTCTTTCCTTCCTGTGGAAAGTCCTGACACATTCTCAGCCATATCAGTGAATGTACTTCTGACGGATCTCCAGGTGACGTGGAGGCTCACATGACTGAACAGGGATTCCAGGTCCTTCCAGACAGAAAACTCATCTGAAAGGAAGAAGTTGGCAACCATGACATGATACTTCCTATTGTATGACTGAGCCACTGACTTTGGGTGACCACTGCTAACCCGAAAAGCAATCATTTCAACAACCTCTGTGACTGTATCATTGAATCCTACTACACTACAAATCCTGTAGGTAAGAGTGAAGAGATGGATCTGAATGTGAAATACTCAAAATGTATAAAATACTTATACTCTTTTTCTTCCAGAGAGTCATTGGAAGACTCTTGATCAAAGATAATTTTTTTCCTTCTTGCTTCTGTGAACTACCATCAGAAGTACTGATCTATTTTACATGTGAAATATGAACGCATGGCCTCCATTCAAGCAATATATTTTATGCAATTTCATACCTTTATGAATAAAACAAGTAATATTACTCTGATGGATATTTGTAAATCAACAAGTGTGGAATGTTCACTTCTGGTTTAATTAACATTAAAACATTACAAACTATCAGCTTTGATAAGTATTAAACTATATGAACTATGAAAACGATTGAAAATGCTGGAGAACAGCTGTTTTATATGGACACTTTTGGAAGACTGTAAATGAAAATGACTGAAAAAGCTTGGGTAGGCTAGAAAGCATTCTACATAATTGATCTTTACCTTATATCCCAGGGTAATGGTGCCTTTCTTCTCTGCATGGTTAGTTCATGACTATTTTACTTACAGTCAGAAACCTTTTTGTGATTATTTGTCAACTGCAGATACTGGTTCTTAGGCTGGCATCTTTGCTAAAAACCTCCATGCAAGGACTGAGATTCCTGTTAGGACGCCATCAAGAAAATTACCATACTTATCCCACCTAGTGCAAGTCAAAGTGGGCTTGAAGCCTCTTGGAGAGTATGGCGGAGAGCTCTGGCCCTTGCAACAGGCTCCTATGCCACCCAAGAGCAAAGTGCTTTACAAACAGTATGCACACACTCCTTAGTTCTTGGATAGCTACATAAGTCAGTAAGACCATGGCAAGTGTTGACTTTTTGACACTAACATATAAAATGTGGAAGCTTCTCCATTCATTATATGCTGTGACCCAATAGGCCAACATGCTTCTGTAAATCTAAATGATGTCATCAAAGCAGCTGCTCAGGAGCACAGAGGTACAGGTTAAGAGATCCCAAAAAAGACAAGCTATAAATAACTTAATACATGAGCATGTCAGATAATCTTTTTCTTTCAGTACTAACAGTTAACAAAAGGCTTATTGTCACCAAATCACAAAAGATTGCTGGACTTGAGGCTATTTTTTGATGTATTTCTTAGGAATTAGAGAACACCTGGCAATTTCACTTAAAATATTTACATGCCTAGTCAGACAGTGGAAGCCTGAAAGGCTGGGAAAATGATGGCTACTCTGGATGTGAGGAGAAGGCAAACAAGCTCTAAAGATAAAATTCCTGGTTAGGAAGAGTTCTCTTGGATTGATTTTCAGAGCTGGAAACCTCTGTTAAAATGTTTGGCATCTGGTCCTGACTTCTGGGACTAGCATCTAGCACAATCCACCTAGAAACTGGGTACCAAAGGTAGCAGCTGTGCTGACTGAGCTCTCTGGGTGCTCTGGGGGAGCATCTGTTGTGTTGAGCAGTCCCAGTAATTTTCTCATCGTTCAAAAGCTCAGCAACAGCAATCTGCCTGCCTTGCTTGGCAGGTGTCCCAGTAGCACAAGAGCCCTTTGCGATGGGCTCTTTGAGTTTCTAGGCTCGTGTGACTACTTTTCAGACCTTGTAACAGCAACATTTCATGCTATCTTCCACGGTTTATGGATACAATGGCAATGCAAGAGAAATATTAGGCATAATCTCTTCAAGGGACTAAGCAAACCCTTAGAGATGATGAGGGATTTTGAGCTCTACTTCTTTAAGGAGAATATATCCATATATAGAGAGTCCCTCCCCTAAAGAAAAATGGATTTTGAACCTCTGCTTTCAGACAGATCCTGTTCTCGCATGTGGAATTCCAAGAGCAATGACAGATTAGAAACTCATGCCAAAGTCGCTGAAGCATTTAATAGAGTCTGAGGAAGCCAGTGTCAATCTTTCCTTTGTCTAGAATTACTTTAGCAGAAGTATGCAGGCTCTTCACATTCCCTGAATGGTTCACGTGAAGCAAAATCTTGTCTAAGTGCGGTAATCTCAGGGCATTAAATTATATTTAACCTAAATTGTTAACTGTTGTTGATTCTCCATGTTATAATTACATTGGCTACAAACAGGATCAAGTCAACAGTGTGGAGGAGACGTCAGTGGGGTGACTGTGAAATGACAGGCAGCAGCACCAATCCCCAGTCCCTCCATGCAGCTCATGTGCGCTCACAGCTCCAGGGTGGGAGGGCTCAGGAGAGGAGGGGGGCTCTGCACATATGTCCAGAAATTGCTGCAGTGGATGGCTTGGCTAAGCTCTCACTGCTATTTAAAGGCACATGAGCTGCATGTTAAATTGGGCATTAGTATTTGCCTGGCTCTCTGACATACAGCAGGTTTAACTGTGCTATACATACAATGAGGACAAAATATAGGCAGAGCCCATAAGCACAGAAATTATAGGACATTAGGGGCTGACTCCTGCTTATTCTCTTCAGATGACAGTTTCATAAGGGCAACTCCCTAAACCAGAATGGTATTAGCAAATTGGGATCATGGCTTGCCACGATTCTGCTTTGAGTTGCCAAGAAATGCCTGGTTTCTTCCTCAGAGTGCCAGCTCAGGTAAGTCTCTGGACTTCTAGTCCAAGAAAAGGAAGAAAATTTTGAAACTAAAAAAAAAAGGATTTGTCTCTTGCCTAACCAAAACGCTCGTCTTGGGTGCCTGTTGTCAGCAGCTATCCCAGTTTTGCAGAAGGTGGTTGTAAAGCCTCAGGACACCTGAAGATACACTGGACTCATTCTAGGAAAATAAAACAATGAATTCTGATAAATCCTTAAATTGCTGTCTAAATTACCTATCAGCTGACAAGCAAACAATTGCCCAAAAGTTTTAAAATACGAGTGAGAAAGGAACCACAATGCAAAGAAACTGAAGCTGTGTCTACACTAGCAAATTAAATTTGCCTGGGGCCATTCCCTGGCACTGAGGCCAGTTGGCAAGGAGCAGCCTTCATCCATAGCATTAAACTGTCTTACTATCCAAAACAGGGTGGCCACATGGAAAATGGTACTGGGAGCAATCCCTGGCCCATGGTGGTCCTGAACGCTACCCAGGAACTGATTGGGAGAGAGTTACTTGGCACTGACCAAAATGTGCCAAGACCTGTGCTAAAGATTTTGTGGTGTGGAGGATGGGAAGTGCTGAGGGATAGCCTAAGAATTTCAGCCTCTTCTATGGACAAGATGAAAAATCTCAGAAGGAATGGGAGCAACTCCACCCTTTTACGTTCCTGGTTGGGAGCATGAGGACACGTAAGACATGTACTTTGTCCTGAAAACCTCCTCCTGGCAAGAGTCACACTCATGCCATGGGTAGGCACTTGTCTCCTCTGGAGTACAGTCATGTGTAGTTTTGCCAAAGAGAAGTTTTTTGTTTTTTTTTTCTTTTTTCTTAAGTATAACTTTTCCCATGACTCTGGTGGGTTTGTAGGGCTTTATTTTGCTGTAATTGGAAACGTTCTTATTGTTCTGCACTCTGCAAATGATATGTATGTACTTTCACTTCTCAGCCATTTCTAACACCATTTTTCGTCTTTGATTTTCCTTTTCATGACAAAAGATGGCAAAAATGAATACTGCATAAGATAGCCACAATATTTGTTGTGGTGGAACACATCAGTAATTAGTAATTTAAAACAAAAAATAAAAAAAATCCCAAGAAAGAGGACTCCTTGCTTTTTTTGTAGTTTCAATTATTCTCACAATCACTCATTCCCATCACAGAACTGACATTTCTTGGCAGGACTTTTTTTTTTTTTTACATCAGATCAGGTGCCTAATCCAGTTCAAAATACAGTGCTATAAACAGTTGTGCTGTCACAACTGAATGGGCTGAAGACCAGCAGACAAGACAGGAGGGAAGAGAACAAGAGGCAGGGAAGTTACCAAATACTGAGTTTATAGTCTCTCTCTCTAATGCCTGCTGCTTTTTGCTTTCCGCTCCACCTGTGGGTGAAAGCATAATCTGAGCTGAGGATTTCACAGCTGTTACATTGCTTGTTTTCTTTGCACCCTACTTCCTTCTCAGGCTTCAGCGATGGTTTGTGCAGATAGTCCCATGCTCCTACACTGCTTTGGCAAAGCAGTGTTTAGGCTTCCTCTTTCCAAGAAAGAATCACTCAGAAGGCAGGATGCGTTTTCACAGCAAATATCAGTTTCTCTTGCCTGTATAAGACTGATAGTCCCAGCCAACGCAACCACCCCTTTGAAAGTGAGTCTTCATTCCATCAGGACTTTCATGATCATTCAAGTTACTTAATACTTCTTTTTTTCTATGTCCACCTTGACTAAAAAGATTAACAGCTATCAGATGTTTAATGCAATTAACAGCCCTGTTGAAAGGGGAAGAACTGAAACAAGAAGAGAAGGAACAGATTAGGGAATGCTCCTTTAATTAGACATTTTCAGCTTGGTTGGGTCTAATGAAAATCACCCCAGAGTACTTAAGGATATGGCTGAAGCAATCACAGAGGTGTCTGCAGCTAAAACCAGCTCCAGGCATCTGTGGTTGAATTATCCAGTTTGGAGATTATCTGTACCACAGATGCAGAGATAGCTGGGGTCTGACATGGCTCATTAGCATCGGCACCACATGAAAAAAGTTCTGCATATTTCAGGGTCAGGCTTGATCTGGAAATAGTCCAACAACTTCCATTCAGGACAGAGCTAAGGCCTTCTCTCTGAAGGCCTGGCTGGATGTGAGCTGACTGTTTACACCTGTACATGCATTATATTCCCTGCTGAACTCCTGGAGAATATTCAGCTTAGGCACAACGGGAGGGAAGTGGTATGGGTCATTTCAAACCCACTCATTATGCCCATCTAAAAAGCCACATCTAACATGTGTCCAAGCTAAGTTTAAATGGACCCAAGCTAAGTCAGTAAAAAGCCTTGGACCATTTCTATACTGTGCTCTTACAGAACTTCATGGTTCCCTATATCCATCACCCAGAGTGTCTCAGCTATCCTGAGGCTCCCATGGGGACCTGATGGTATCTTGGAGGATTTCTGAAGCTGCGGAATGCTGGAAAAGAGTTAAACATTAAAAGACCTGGTATGGGTCAGATCAAAGTTATTAAAAGGCTGAATAGAATATTGCCTGTTGGATTGTGGTGGGGAGAAGAAACTCAAATGAGAAGTAGCAGCCCACAAGGGCTGGCCAGAAGTAAGTCACGCTGAAACAAGTTAATTTCTTTCTGCGTTTTGTTCCAGCCCTGCCTGTATCTGTGGGTTTTCTTGCTTCTGGCTACTGCTGTTTTCCAGCATCTGCTAAGGATGCCGATGATGTCACCAGCCTCAGTGCTTGGGTCATCCTCACTGCAGCCCTCTTCCTAGGAAATGAGGTAGCTTGATGGTGCAGTTCCTGCCTGGCACTGATACCAGATCCATGCTTCAGCTGTAACCTTTTCTAATGAGCCTTTCCCAGGAAAATGGTCATTTCACTCCTTCTTGTGTGGGTGAATATCAGATGTTACACCGACCATCAAAAAGTTTTACCCAAATCACAACGAAGTATGAGGAAACAGAAATGTTTAAATAAGGTATGCTAAACAACCCTGCATCTTTCCAATAATTACACTAGAATAAGAAAGAAAATTAAATACCCTCCTTAAACCATCTTTAAGTAGTAGTTTAGTTATGAAGTGGGTTTATGTAGACATTAGAGTTCCTCTATTACAACTGCACTCCACTTGGACACTAAGTAATTATATAGTAACTACTTGGAAAAGGTTGTGCAGATATCATATATATGTGCTTGTAGATCCTGAGATATTTTTATATCCATTTTGAAATAGAAAACCTACAAGTCCAGACATCATCTGGAAGAATCCACTTCACAGATTCACACAATCACCAAATATGTTAAGTTGAAAGGGACTCACAAAGATCATTGAGTCCAACTCCTGGCTCAGCACAAGACCACACCCAAGAGTCACACCATGTACCTGAGAGCATTGTCCAAACACTTTTTGAACTCTGTCAGCCTTGATGCTGTGACCTCTTCCCTGGAGAGCCTGTTTCAGTGCCCAAACACCCTCTGGGTGAAAAACTTTTTTCTAATATCCAACCTAAACTTCCCCTGACACAACTTCAGGCCATTCCCTTCAGTCCTGTCAGTGGTCACCACAGAGAAGAGATCAGTGTCTGCCCCTCCTCTTCTTCTCACAAGGAAGTTGTCACTGCAATGAGGTCTCCCCTCACTGTTCTCTTCTCCATGCTGAATAGACCAAGTGACCTCAGCCATTCCTCACATAGCTTCCCCTCAGGGCTCTTCACCATCTTCATGGCCCTCCTTTGGATATTCTCTAACAGCTTAATATCTTTCTTATACTGTTTAAAAGTAGTAGGGATTTAATAAGAGACACACTTATCTTCCAGCAAACAATACCATGAAAAACTAATATACTGTCCCCCACGATTTTCATACTACATATTCTCTGTATGCCATGCCCAAGAAACTTCATTTTCTGATTCACCAACACCGAACAGTGATCACTTCAGTATTTTCCAGTCCTTCAACTGATTGACACCTTATGTGTCCCATACCCGAAGGGAGGCTGAATTATACCAATGATTCAGATTTTTCTCTTAGTATAATTAAAGATCTACAGCAGAAATGGAGGTTTCGTGGCTTTGTTACTTTGGCTAATGGATGTGTCTGTGTGCTGACAGTGATGTGGATTATCCATCCACTTTTCTCCTGGCTACTGGGGAGATATTGGAGTGACTCATCTCTGGGGCACCAAGTCACATCATCTCCTTTACACAAGTTCCTTCTTGTTTCTTTCCTCTTTGAATTTTGATCTATGTGAACAGGAAAATCTGAGATGATCAATCCCATGATTATATTAAAAGGCAGATTAAGTGACTCAGAGGATCTCATCTCACTGCAGATGCCAATAGTGCAACCACCTGTGACAGAGCTGGTTGCTCTGGGCTCCCTTTTAGTCAATGGACGGAAATAAGGCCTGATTCACCTTCATTAGGTTAAAGATCAGAATTACCAGGAGGTGAATCACGTTATAAAAGTGTACATTCCCTTGATGACTCCTGAGATAGCCTGCATGACATACTCCAGCATCAATGACTACACTGCAGATAACTTGCAGTGATGGGTGATGCATCCTGACCCAGCTAAGTCAGAAACAAGTGCACATGCATTTTGAGACCTGATGAAATAACCTCCTCTGTCATCCAGAGGTAGTCTCCCACCCCTCTCTACATGATCTACTGCACTTCCTTTTATTATATTTTTGCTGCGTAGACAGTATTTTGGCAGAACCACTGGATTAATTGACATAGGGAGGTATTGCATGACAAATACAGGGAAAAATTAAGTCCTTTTAAGCTCATATAAAAGAACACATTATCTGTTGAGATAAAATGCCCTAGCCAGCCTTTCCCTTTGTTCCAACCTCAAATCAACAGAGACTTCTAGTCTAAAGTAATACAAAGTCAAAATTTATACTTGTATCAGAATAAGCTGGGCACTCTTCAGCCTCAGGTCACCTTGAAAAGGCTCTCTGGAGGTGTTGGGCTGATACAACTGTGCCAGTCCTCCAGTGCTGAGGCTGTTCCCATTATGGTGTGCAATGGGGAAATCCCAGGAGTGCCAAGGACATAAAAGCCTGGCACTCCTCAGGGACATGGGACACCCTTTTTCCAGATGGCAAGGGCTGCTGTTACCTGTGGTGGCAGAAGATAGCACAAGGTGGTGGGAGAACCTTTGAAAACTGTCCTATAAACTGAAATGTCCTTTGGTTTTGCTATGATTTCCACTGTGGTGCAGCAGCCCAGCACTGCAGGCAGTGCTCCCAGGAGCCCACATGTTGGGCTGGGTCCCCACCAGTACTGATTTGGTCTTTCAAAAAATAATTGCTATTTTGCCAATCTGTGGGTTTACAGACCTTGTTTCAAAAGAGGCAGCATAATATGTTCTTTTCAGGATCTGAAATGCTCCTTTGAATGGTTTCCCTGAGGGGCTTTTTCATTTATTTATTTTGATTTATATATCCAGTAAAAGGATCGTACCTAATCCCAAATCTAATGCCACTGGCTACTTTTTAAGAACAACTGTAGCATCGAACACTTTCACTGAACACTCCTTCTGGGGAGGAAGAGAAAAAAAGAAAAGAAAAAGAAAAAGAAAAAGAAGAAAAAGAAAAAGAAAAAGAAAAAGAAAAGAAAAAGAAAAAGAAAAAGAAAAAGAA
>VYZS01022226.1:15474-27720 GCA_013400695.1 Neodrepanis coruscans
CTTGAAAATCAGAGCTGGAAGGAAGGAAGGAATGTGGGAAGGAATGCACTCTGAAGTGAGAAATGTGGATTTTGATAAGAGAAGCAGCATCAGTCACTGCCTAATGAGCATGAAATGTATTCCTGATACTGTGTAAGTGTAGGAGGCTCTCTGGTATGATGATGACAAAGCAACCTTTTATAGGATCTTTCACAGGAAGCACCTGAAAGGACTTAGGCTGCAGCTTCCCAGTATGCTGAGCCACTTGAGCAGCTCCCTGCCTGGGAAGGGGGCCCCTCAAGCCATACACTAGGGCCCAGAGATTAAAACATCTGCCCTGAACACACAAGGGAGGGAGCTGGTGCTGAGTGAGGCTGGGTTTGGAGCTCTTTCCTCACCATGTGTATGCTGGAACACCACATGTACATCTTGAACAGCCTGTTCTACTTAAAAAAAGATGTAAACTGGGTGTCCTCCACACATACTCTCTTAGATTCTCTGATCAGACAATATATAGGCGGGCAATAGACTCCCTGTCTCTCTACAATATCCAAGACTTAAATTAGCTACTATTGGTCCATAAATTTTAAGGTAGACGTTTGAGGTAGAATCAGGATTGGCAAGTTAGCCCTTGCACCCACTCAGTCAGAAATACATCTAACAACAAATTCACGGCAGGGATTTCAAAACAATGAGAGTGTGACAGTATTTGTGCTCTTTCTGTTTGCTGAGCGTTCAGGATTCCTTTTTTCTCCCCAGCCAGAAGATTCTCAAATTTAACATTTAAAGTGGAAGTGCTCCTGTAGTTTCTTGACACTTTTAAATGCATGTGTAAATGTGATTTCTTAATTAACGATGAAGCTGAGCAGTTTGCTGAAGATGTTTCAGTTCTGGTTTTTGAAGTCATATTTATAAACAAATTGCAAATCTCTTCAAATCCATAATTATCTGTCGCAACTGATGAGTACTGAAATATCTTCCAAGATATTGTTAACTCTTTAGAGCTGTTTAAAGCTGTGAGTTGTTATATCTTTATAACATCAAACAGGGAATACTAATACAAAGTTTATATTCACCACATGATTCTGTGGACTTAATTTAAGGGAATTTAAGAGAAAGAGCAAATACTGGGAAACTGTGATAAAATCTGGAGAGCTGGTGAAAGCATACTTGCACAGACAGCATAGACCCAAGTGTGAGACACTCTGTACACTCCTGTGGGTTGTTCCTTAACATGAACAGCAAGCTGAAAATGTTGGTTGGCTGCCTCAAATGCCAGCTGTGCCCACAGGCTCATCTCTCAGCACTTCCCTTCCTACCTCAGAGAACTCCAAAATATTTTGAATAAGCTGTGGGCATCACCCGTTCTAGTGCTGGCAGGAAAGTTGGGAGATGAGAAGATGGAAGACTGAACCCAGCTCCTCCGTGTGTAGGTTATGCTTGGGGCACCACAGTGCCATGCACCTCCAGAAGGACCAGTTACACAGTCATCAGAGCTGACACCATTTCCTTACATTTTTTAAATTACTATTCATAAAAAGGGAAAAATGTTGTCTCACCTCTTGTACCTTTGATTAACATGAAGTCTATGAGAAGGGTGGATGCAGCTGTTCTTAGTGTCCTGCCCTACTGCCCCTCAGCAGAGATCCCGTTTGTCTCTTCTTTCAGGATGGATATTTGGAAGATACCTGTATCTCAGTTTCATCCGATCTGGAAAATGTCACATGTCAGACACTATGGCCACCCACAAATACTCTGACAAATTTGCTGGACACATGTTCTAATAAGTGTGCAATGCCTGGCACAGCAGAGTTCACTTATACCCTTAATTAGAAATGGGTGAAAATATGGCTGGGGAATACAAAGAAGGGCTACAATGTGTCTTGATGACTATCCCTGAGTCTGGTGTGGCCCTGGTCAGAGCTGGGATCTGAGTATCCATCAAGCAGGAACATTTTTTCATGAGCTTTTATATAGCTCATATTGGTCACATGTCCTTGTGCAATATTGGATGTTCCAATCTATCCCTTTGAAGACTGTTGAAAAACAGACTCTGAAATGTATTGCTGTGTATTTAGAAATGGAGTTGCAGAAACAAATTGCATCTCATAACAAGGATATTTCTGACAGGTTTATTCTTTAATTAATGCTTTCTGAATATGTGATAATAAACTGAAAATGCCAGCATAATCTCCTTCTCACTCTTAAGACTTTTGATAGTAAAATAACTGAATACTTCAAGGTAATTTCCCCAAGCTAATCCTTGGCCTTGAGTATACTGCAGAAAACATTACAGTGTGTCCAAATAATGAGAATTACTGCTGGCAGTACAAGGAGGAGCTCAGCATCAAGGACAACATCCAGTTTTATCATGCTCCCATGTAGCCTGTTGAAGATAATAAAAAGAGACTACTCCAACTAGAAATTTTTGTTCGTCTCTAGCATTTAAAATAGTAATCTCAAAAATGATCCTGAAGGCTCAGGGATGACAAAGACCTTTGCATACAATAAATATTTTAATAGCTCAGTTTCCAGTTTTATTCCTGGCAGACGATACATACTTTTGTTTTCCTAAATTTGTTTTGAGCCCTGCCTGTATTTATTTTGGGATGAGGAGAGGTGCATGATGCTTCTTCTCCATTCCTGAGACAACAGTCCAATGAAGCGGATGAAGCACTAACATTAACAGTAGTGGCACTCTTTATTCATCTCCTGTGCTAGGCTGAACAGTATAATTTTTCTCTTAAACCTTCCAAGTAGAACCAACCTGTGGAGCTCCAGATTTCTCAGACTGAGTCCCCAGCCTTCTCCAGCTCCTGCCATGGGAAGGGAGCTGTGGCACCCCAGCACTGCATAGCTCAGAGAGCACACAATGGCAGGAGGAGGGAACTGAGGTCATTACAGTGCCAGAGCATAAGACATTTCTTCCATGAGGCAAATGTGGGTTTGTGGTTCAGGAAAATTTTCAGGACCTGGCATTCTAGTCCCTGAAGTTTTTAATTGTAAACCCAAAAGCCATACACAGAACTGATTGAAGAAAAGAAGTTGAAGCCTTAATTTTAGACTAAAAAATGCACTTCCAGATGGAGTATGTAGATTTGTGACCTAAAGCTGTGGTGTGTACTAATACACCCATAGTGGTGGCACAAACTTGTTCTGCAGAGACAGCAAAGCAAGGCTGAAATGAATCCGGGCTGAAGGCAGCAGCAGCACAGCTCCTGTGTGCCTCAAGGAACTGGGATTTTATTTAGGAATGGAGGCAGATGAAGATCAGGGGTGGATGAAGTTCAGAGGCAGGTGAAGTTCTCAGTTGTGCTTCTAGTGAAGCACATCTTCTTCTGGCTAATCCCTGAGCCAGCACTACATCTCCTAAAACTCCTAGTCCTTCAGGCCACCTATATTTTCAATACCTTGGGGATGTGTTCAGGAATGCTGCCCAGAGCGGGACCCCAAAGGCAGATGGAGAGGGAGGGGGCATAGTGCAACTGGCAACACCTCTCTGAATTTTCCACCGACAAAGATGAGGTGTCTCAACTTGCCTCACTATTCCTTTCAGTCCATGTGAGGGAAGTCTTGACCATCACCTTCACGTCTTGTTGGCAAAGCTGGGGGAACCCCTCGCTTCCAGGCTGTTGGGAGGCAAGGGAAGGAGCAGAATCCCAGGCAGTGCTGCGAGGCAAATGAGGGAGGAGCATTTATATAGGTCATGTTGGTTCATAAATATTTGCCGAAAAACAGGAGAGTATGCATGGAGGGGAAAGGACGAAATAATCACAGTTTGGAGAGGGGCTGTATTGTGTTATTAGGCAACTGGCAAGGGCCAGAGTGATCCTGTGTCTTCATCATCAACACCAAAAAGTAGCAGCGTGGTCACTGCCACCACCTCTCCATCACTCTTTGCTGCTCCTGCATCTTTTTCTTCTGCTAAAGCAGCTGCTCTCTTTGTGGTGAAGCAGATGAGATGATATAACTCAGCAAAAGGCTGGGTTTTGGCACTTGTTTTTTTCTTCCCAGTGTGTATTTTTCAGCTGGATTAACCATCTGAACAGGTTTTAGAGCTGTCATAGCAGAGCACTAACACAGGTTGAGGATGAAGAAGGGAGGGGCAAGGAGCCCAGCTGAGCCCACAGTGCACACACAGAGGGAACTCCAGGGTGCCACAGTTGCAAAGCAAAAGCCAGTTCATTTGGAAAACTAATGTGTCTCTCACGCACATCTGAAAGAAGTTCAAAGCTGATCCTCAGACAGAATCTTTATTTCTCAAATTTTTATAATTATCCTTCAACTTTTGAGTCTGGCAGCACTATGGTTTCTATGCTTTCCACATGGTTTTCCATAGATTTTTCATTCTTAAATAGATGAGAGTTGTTGCAAGAGGACAATGCCTGCAAAGGTGAGTAAGAAACAAGGAAACTGACAGTAAAACAGTCATGAGTCAATGAAAGGCAGTGAATTCACTATAAGTGAATGAAATGCAGGAGAGATAGGTAAGCAAACAGAAATAGGATGACTCATTTTTCTGCCTGGCAGATCTCATCATGAAGATGGTGGGGTCCATCCCCATCACAACTTTAAGCCCTATGTCACCCCTGTGTGGGGTGCTGCCGGAGCTGTGCTGGCCCAGCATACTGCAGCAGGAAGCAGTCACCTTCACACCAGTCCCACAGGAATTTCCCCCACAAGCTTGTCTTGTTAGCATTATCTGGAGGTTCACGGTCGAGGGTACAGTTCTGTCTTCCTGTTTCCCTCTGCATGCTTATGTGTCCTCTGCCTATTGCACATGCAATTCCCAGCACATGCTCCAGATTTGGCATTTACAGCTTGCTTATTCCCTACAAGTTCCCCTGATGGAGACACAAACATTAACTGACCATGCACTTTGATACCCAAGATAAATATTTCCCTTGTCTGCTGATTTTTCCTTGCCTGTAAGATTGTTAATGTTCCTTCTGCCCATAGGGAGTGCTGGCCCATTGCTTTAAGTGGGCTCTGTGATGTATCCTGAGCTTCTTCCTGGCCCACGGCCACAGCAAATAGAAATGCTGTCCAGGGGGGCCACAACCACACAGCTGCACTCAATGTATCATTGTGAGGGTGTGCAGAGGCTGGACATTGGGGAGATAGCTTCTGCCTTCCTGTGTCAAGGTATGTGCTGCCCTAAGGATGCAGGATTTGGCTCCAAGAGAGTGGAGGAGATCAGCAGATAGAATCTCTTGGAATGAGGAGAGGAAGGACATGGGACAACGGTCATGAGGAGAGAGTGTGGTTTGAGGGATGACAGGGGTAGAATGGGCATTGGGGAAGAGGCAATAAGCCCAGGGAGAGAAACTGAAGTATGGGCTGTTGGTATGGGATGTTATGAATTAGAATGTTTGGTGGGTTGGTGATGGTTTGAGGGGCGTGAATGTTAAACAGAAGAGTCTGTTACAGAATCAGCCAGGCCAAAGACCTGGGGAAGAAAACTTCTCAGCCTCAGGTCCAGCAGCAGCCTATTTTCAATGGACTATAATAATTTTTCTCCATTGGGAGTTGCCACTTTAGATGTTGCAAGGTCCCTTGGTGTCTGCACACACCCTGCAAACAGGAAATCATCCAGTCTGTGCCTGAGCACAGAGCTTGTTATCTGCAGGCAGAGGACAGAGCGCAGGAAGAGGGTCTGCCAGAGTGTTGGGATGGTGTGAGTGCAGCTGTTGGCCCTGTGTCATGCAGCCATGGGATGCCCATCACTGGTAGAGGCTGAACGCACAGCGAGGACTGTAATGATGCTGTCATCTGGTGGGGACCAAGCTCCAGGAATGGGGATGATGCAGTATGGGGCTGACCTCTGCTGTCACCTCCTGACACCAATCTTTCATCCTCTAGTTGATTTCTGGACCCAATCCAGGATTTTGTGTCTTGCAGGAATTGCCAGGCTTTGAAATGGCAGCTTCCTAACTTGGATGGGTGACAAGATGATGAGAATGACAACTGTGCTGGAGGGAGGGATTTAATGCACCCTCCCAGTGCTGCATTAGTCACAAAGGTCACATCTATTAACAGACAGAGCTGTAGTATGTGGCAAGTGGGTCACATGTTACTAGTTTCTTGTTTCAACCCAGTAATTCATGCTAAAAGAGAAGTAATGCAGTCTCAAACAATTTCTCTGGTACCAGAGCTCTCAAGACAGGGAATGCTGCATCCATCCACTGGTTAGCAGGAATGGGAAGCGGACAGGGGAAGCTACAAAAAAAACTTTGTCTATATAAACTATTTACTTAAATTCCACAAGCAAGGATCACTCAGAGAAAATTTTCTCCTACTGCCTTTGCATTTACTAGATGAGAGCTCTGGCAGATCCTGCCTCATGTGAGCTTTCTATCAAGACCTCCTCAAATCACATGTTGGGTATCCATGTGTTACTGCCTGTCTACACAAGCTAGAGTTGCCTGAATAGTGGAAATGAAACGAGAAAACTCAGTTCCTGCTAAGAAGCAGATCTTTAGGGCAAGGCTTGGGTTGCTGCCTGAGGAAGAGTTGGCAGCAGCCCCCACAGATGTGGGAAGAGGTTACCTCCCTGGTGGTGCTACGACTGTTGTGCTGCTGTGTGGTAAATGAGATCAGAGATCTGAGCTGGATGGAAAATAACATTTTTTTTTCTTTTCCCCTTTTTTCTTCCTTTCAGCTGAGTGAGTTTTCAGCCAGATCAGTTCCCCAGGCCAGTTCATGGTGCAGCTGCATGTTGACTTGTGATGGCATGACATGAAAATAGCACAAAAATAGATTAAAGGCACAGATGGAAGAGACTCTTTCAAAAGAGAATGCTCACCAGACTGCAGCCTGAATGACCTCTGAGGCTCCTCCTTCCTAAAAGTTAACAAAAGCTTTGTTAGGCAATGTCCTCAGCTGTCATGAGGCTTTGCATTGGGGAAGATCTTCTCTTCTTCCAAACATCTGTCTTCATGTACCAGCTTCCCCTCCTCACTGAACTTGTGCAAGAGGAGCAGATGTGATAAGGAAGACAAACAGGAGGATGGATTCTGAAAAGCTGTTTGAGACTCACAGATGGAACCTCTTGTTGCCAGAATGCCTTCAAGAGTGGCGATCAAGGAGTGGTCTATGCAGAGATGCCCAGCTTTGAAAACTGGGTATCTGAGCAGCATGCAGGGGAGCAAACATGATACAAAGGTACACACAGAGATGTCAAACTGCAGTGTCAGAACAAAATTTCTGAAATGAAGAAGCAACTTGCATTGCTGAGGGCTAGTGGCATTGGGATGAAAAACAGGGCTAGGTGGGGTGAATGGGTCAGATGTTGGTAAAGTTCTTAGTGAGGTGCTCTTTGTCTATCTGTGCATGCTGTCCTGGGTACACTGGATGAAAACTGAGAAATCCTACTAAACTGTGCCAGAAATTACATTCTTTGAGTCTCGGAGTCTGGTTTCTTCACAAGCAATATGTTTTAGAGGAATCTTTTTGAGCCCTAAGCTGAAGGACATTTTTCAGCAAGCACCTTCCTTGTGCATTTCCCAGTGCACAGCTGATGTGAACAGACATGGCACGTCACAGCCTGGAACAATTTCCAGTCTCGATGCAGGTCAGCAGCTATGCCATGTCTGCAGACCAATTTGGCACATTTCTAGTTTAACCCAGTTAATCAGATCAGCTTCTTAAAATGATTTGTATTTTCAGCACTCCAAGAAACGCAGACTACTTCAGCTGAAAGAATAAAAAATTCTTCTCTCAAAATACTGGCTACAATGTGAGAACTTACTGAGAAACTGCATGTAGGAGTCATAAACCAAACAAAGCAAGATCAGACCTACAGAAAAACACAACCTCAGAACAGGAAAGGCTCATTTCAAGGTCATCAGCCAAAGTAATTTTTGTCTGTATGAGAAAGAACCTTGATATTTAGGAATAACACCTGGAATGTGAAGCATTCTTCATTTCTGTGAAGAAACATATTTATTTTGCTGATTGATGCAATAATCAGTGCTTTGAGTAACTAATGAATAGCGGCTCCTTCCATTTAATGGAACACTTGGAGGTCTTATTTCTTAAGCCCACATACCCTTAAGGAGAATTGAAACTCTTGGCCTTTTGGGGGGCTTTGCACCTTGCCTTGGGGCTATGACTCTTTAACTTCTCACTGCTGGATTATACCACATTCAAAGTGAAGTAGAGGCAACACCACTTATTTCAAAGTGCTTATTAAAAAGATTGAAAAAAAAATAATTGTGCTGTGGGCAATACCTACATAGTAGTTACTACTTAGTATCTTGAAGACTCTGCAAAGGAATATCTCTAAATTCCAAATTTACTTGGATCTGATGAGGATTGAAACCATTCGGATCTGGCTGATAGATAACAAATACAGATAAACTGCAAATTGTGCCTGTACAGACTCACCTGTGCTATGTTTCCTGTTATCTTGGAGATATTCTTGGACCCTGAAACTCCTCACTTAACTGTTTGCCTTTATGTCTTTAGGGCTTGATCTGTTGGAGTCAGTGGAAGCTTTGCTCCTGATTATAGCGAGGCATGTCTGGGCTCAGCCCAAGAATGGATGGAGCTGAAACTGCAGCTTTTCTTCTGCCTCCTTATCTGTACCTTTGGACTGCAGTTTAACCGTGCCAGTTTCACCCAAACCCCTGACTTCACCTCCTGCTGTGCTGCATGCTGCCAAATTAGCTCCCTTTGGTATCGCCATGTTTACTTGAGTCCTATCTTACCTATTTTCACTCCAAGTAAGAAAGCTGTGCTGATTTGGACCATCTACTCTGCCTCCAACAGGAGCCATAAGCAGACTTACACCAATCAGTTACTGTAGCTTCCAGCTATTTTCAGCTCAGAGGATTTTCTGAACCTGCTGTGGTTTGCCTGTGGCATGGACCCCTCCAGACACTTGGGTGAGCATGAAAGCTCCTTGCATTCTCAGCTTGCTCTGTAAAGGACCTCCTCGGCAGGTCCACTGCCTGCTGCATGACAAACTTCTTCCTGTTTTCTTTGGACTTGGCTCCTACCAGCTTCATTATCTGGTCCCTCAATGTCCTGGAGTTACAATCGACACCCGATCCCTACCCACTTTCTCTTGTGTTATTAGTGATTTCATAGCTTACCCTGTCCCTATCTCACTTCTTTTCCAGCTTGAGAAATCCTACTCTCCTGCACTGTTTCTTGTCCAAAAGTTGTGTCACACCTTTGCTCATCCTGTTACTCTCCTATGAATCTTTTCCATCTCTTCTCTATCCTTTTTGAGGGTCCAGAACTGCATAGAGTATTCAAGGTGTGGGTGCAAAGTTGATTCATACAGCGGCACAGTGACATTTGCTACTTTATTGGCTTTTCCTTTTGTAGTAATCCCAGACATTTATTTGTTCTTTGACTGTTGCTGAGCAGTGATTTTATGTTTTCAAGAAAATGTCTACAGTAGTTCTACAAAGGCCTCCTTCCTGAGTAGCAATTGTGAGCACAGAAACCACTATACATGAAGCTAGAGCTGCCTCTCCTTGAAGGTACTCATTGCTTCACATCTGCCTAGACTGAATTTCACTTGCCATTACTTGGGCTGGTAATTCTCTCTCTTAATGTCCTCCTTGAGTTCTTTACCATTTGCCTTCATATTCCCTACTTAGAATTCTGTATTATCATTAGTTTTGGACCTCCCTGCTCTTGCAGCTCGCTGCTCTGGCTTTCCTCTGCTGCTGATGTGCCTGTCCTTTCCTTGCTTTCCCATGAGTCCAAAGACTCATGGTATCCTTCAAATTTCTTCACTTGGACCCATCCTCCTTCATATTTGTCATCTGCAGCCTACACCATTCAGAAAAGCCATACTCTTTTTTTTCGTGCTTTCTACTTGCTTTGCCACGCAGTTGTAATCATGTTGAGGAGAGTGGTACCAAAACAGTTTGGTGTCTGGAGGGAGACTGTCCCGGCTGCAAGGCCTGTTGTGAGAGAAAGAAGGGACAGGACAGAATGCTCCTGCCGGACAACCGAAGTAACATTTAGGAATTTCCAAAATTATTCATGATGTAATTTTTATTTTTTTAAGGCTATACAAAATAAAGTTGTGGGTTTTGTTAAAAGGAAAAAGAGGATTTATTATCCTTTTTTGACCCTAGTGTTTAGCCAAAGTTTGGATTGTTTCAGTTAATTCTCTAGTGTCAGGATTGTTTCAAAATCTAGCTGTTTATTTACAAAGAACAGACACTGCTTTCTTTGCTTAACATGAGGAAACACTTTGCTCACAGCTCCAAGCTCTTTTCCAGTGAGTGGTTCATGCACATTGTTTGTACTACCAGGCAATATCCAGCATAGCTCAGATCCCTCAGAAGACTTGCGTCACGTGCCTGCATTTTGGATGGTGGATCCTATTGTTCTGGATATTTTATTCAATAAAGGAAGTTAATTGTTCCCTGTTGCCTAGTGGGAATGAATAGGGCTGCAGTATATTCTGTTTCCAACAAGCCTTAACATGATTTATGATGGAAAGGACTTCACAAGGAGCCAATGGTCTTTCCGTTGTGTTGATTTTTCAAGAAGGAGAATACCTTGAAAACTCTTTTCTTCACTACTGTAAAGCCCAGTTCAGTCGTGCAGTGCCTTAATCCCATAGACAGCTCTGTGGAAGTCCTGGCAATATGAAGCCTTGCAGTAGTAATAACCTGGAATTCAACCACTGGATGCAGTTTTAGCCAGGATGCAATTTATCAAGACTTTCAGAGATTAACCTCTTGGTTAGGCTTCCCAGTCGAAAAGCTGAAAGTAATACATTGCACTGTTTCTTATTTCCAAGGATTTGTAAGTGGACCACCTCTAATGAAAAGGTTAAGGGAGACAAGGAGATAATTGGAAATCAGAGCTGGCATTCAGAATTTGCCACATCCTTTTTGCACTACATAAAAAACTTTCAATAGGTCTGTGCAATTCCAAAAAATGCATGTGGCAACAACTGACTTCAGTTCCTGGCTCCAGACCTTTGCTTCTCCTCCATGTGGGAACATCTCTTGGTCTTTTCCAGTGATTTTTCTCATGGACATGGTGTGATTTTTCCTCCCTCCATTCCAAGTGGTCCATACTACCGATCTGAACACATCTCTGAGCACCTGACACAAGTGATGAACTTCTGAACAAACCTCCTGTAGCTGGCTCACATTTTTATTATGTTGCCCAACATCACTGCTCATAGCCATGCTCAAATGCAGCCTTACAAGCCAGCTAGGCACTATGACTGTAATTCTCCAACCCCTACACAGTGTAACCCAACTCATCACACAGCAGGAGGGCAACATCACTCCTGTAATCCAGGCACTTTTTTGTTCAGTACTCAGGCTTTTCCTGAGCTATCTGCTAGCAAGACTTTCTGTCTGCTCTGCTTCAGGGGAAACAGCAGAGAGGACTTGCTAATAGCAGCCTTCTGCTGCCTATTCTCCACTGCAGAGGACATAAATGCCTTTTCTCAAGAAACAGCACCGCTTTTCTTGTTAGGGCTGCTGCTTTTCACACTCCACTTTATGAGGGGATATATTTCCAGCTTAGTGTGTGCATAAAGAGCAAAACCAGAGAAGCCCTCACACGTGTGAATAATGTTACAGCTTTTTACCTTCCACTGCAGCACAACAGCTTCTTCACTCTGGTGCATGTCAGCACAAGTGTGAAATGCCCATGGGAAACATGATGGGCTGTTACAGGTGCCTGAGAGCTTTCTTTTGACTGTAATTTTGTTTATAACTCCTTCTTAGGTTTCTCTTTACCTCCAGCATCTCAAAGAGCAATTGCCTGTCCAGGGAGAGAGTGTCCCAGGCTCCCCAACACAGAGATGCTCTGAAAATATGGTGCATAGTCCATTTTCCACACAAGAACCAACAGTGAGACCTGGGCAGGTTTCTGTATTCATCATACATGTAAGCACATGTAACACAGGCTGAGACAGGGTTTGATGTATCAGACAGGATCATCTGTGTACCTGGAGGTGAACACACACAACCTCACAAAATCCCAAAAAGGTCATGAGTTTGTCTCAATGGTTCTTCAGTATATCCTCTGTTGCTATGCTCAGACTGATGGGAACAGGAGAGCATGGAACCTGTTGCCTATAGAAAATGCATTCTTTCTGCAGAAGCTGTTTATGACTCTCATCCTCATTGTCTTGCTGAGTGCTCTTGTGTTAGGAAAAGCCTAGTACCTGCTAGTTTACTTCTGCCTGAGGAGCTCTGCCAGTGTGAACCAGGGATGTACCCATGGAATAATGCTTCCCTAGCACAGCCCTGATGTGGTGGTTTTACCACA
>VYZS01022227.1:6653-18469 GCA_013400695.1 Neodrepanis coruscans
CCAGAGAGGTCTGATTCCCAAGAAAAAAATGTTAAGCAGGTCTTAATACAAAGGCAAACAAAAATGTCTTGCAACTTGGAGTGCTGATCAAAAAACTATGCTAATAGTAAAACATAACTGAAAAGCAGGAAAACAGTATTTCTTCCATATTGAAATAGGCACACACCTCCTATCAAATTTATGATCTGTATATACAAATTGAACCTTGCCAATGTACACTGAGATTAATGGCACTCAGAAACACTATAGGCTGTTTCCAATTTTGCTTTTAATGGATCTCAGGCATTAAAGTTTCCTTAGCAAGCACATGACCTATGCTTATTATTAAAGCACTTAATCTGCATTTAAAACTCAACTGCTCTGTCTTTGACCTGGTGTCAAAATACCCCTCTCAAAATGTGTGAAGCATCAGAAATCCATCTGTGCCAACAAAAAGCTCTTTATGCCCTTTTATCTTTATTTACATAATTTTGAGATGTGTTTTGACATTGGTTTGTGCTCCTTCTTGTCTCTTAAATGCTATGAACTGACTCACAGGTGGATTGCTCAACTACTTCCCTGGTTATGAGGCCAAACTTAGGGCCTGGATAGGGAACTCTTTCTATCCCAAAGCACACAAAACTCAGACATCTCAAATAATGCATCCTTACTGCTGTGTGTGGCCACAGGCTGTGCTCTAAGACTGGCTGCTGACTTCAAGTACAGGGGCTTGAAATCTGCCCTCCCAGCTCCTGAGCACTGGCAGTCTGTGCTATGGCCTCAAGACTTCACACTGGAAAGGAAAAATCTCCAAGAATCAAGCACAGCACTGTTCTCAGAGTCTGCTTCTGAGCTCAGCCCATCAGAGCAGGATTCATGGAGGAGGCCAGAGCAGGAGTATCAACACATACAGCCCCATCTGGTTGGTCAGGTGAAAGCTCTGCATGAGGCTGGCTCAACCAAATCTCTAGATATTGGAGAAAAGGTTGAAAAGAGACATAAGAAGCATCAAAATACACATTTTTTTTTCCTCCCTGACTTGCCTTTCAGCAATCAGTGTGCTGAGATTAAGCTTGAACTCTGCATGACAAGATCTGCAGAGAGCTTCATTTTGAATTGGAAAAACCCTACGAATCAAGCTGGATTTCTTGGTTGATTTTCTGAGTATTGCAGTGACAAATATCAGTGTTTATGCAGAGGAGTAACAATACATAGACCTTGCCCTATGTGAACACCACTGATTTCAAGAGACAACAATGCAGTTCTTATTCACTGCAGACAACAGTCTAAAATCTGTGTTTACAGACTGCCTTCAACAGCAAAGAACAGTTAAAGGTCACAGTTGTTTGCAGAGCACTACTCATAATGGACCACTTCAAAGATTATAGTGCAGCTTGTCAATTTAGTGTTTTTGTTATGATCAGCAACAGCAGCAAAGAGCAGTCACTGTTTGCTTCTCCAGGGAAAAAAAAAATAGACCAAAGATTCTTTTAAATACCATTTTCATGTCATTACACAAAATTCAAATATGTGCTCACTGCATGTTTGACATGAGTTCTCATGTTCACCAAATTCAACATGCAAAAGTACAAAACTTTATGATTGTAGGCACATGTGTTTTTCTCCACATCACAGTATATTTAATGAGGTTACACAGCAGAGCTTTGTTTTCTTCCCACTTCAAAAACACGCTAAATGAGTAAGTCCTCTGGATGCAGACAAATGATTACTGAACAGTATTTTGAAAATGAAACACAATTAGGGCTCTAAGATATCAAATAAATGGAATCTAGCACACAGAATTAATTCTAATATTTGGCTAGAAAATGTAGATAATTGGGCTCTCAAACTGGAAAGGTATTAGTATCTGTTGAAATAAATTGAATTTTAAAACATGCCTAAAAATCAGGTTTAAGTTGTTTATTGTGTGGGATTGTGAAGGACTTCACAAAATAAACTCATCCACTAAACATCTTTCCAATGTGATTGAGTACTATGCTAAAAGGTTCCAATAGCCAATCCATTTTTCTCTTCCTGTATGATTTTGTGATATATACAGTGCCTTCTGTGTCAGGAATGCTGCTTTTATTTTCCATCAATCTCTGCTAACAGTTCAGACCATCCATTGCACCGTAACAACCTTGTGTCATGCTTGTTACAATTTAACTTTCACAGAACCTACACTGATTTTACTGATGCCACATTATTATTAAAAAATGCTTCTCTATATTAGAATAAAAAATCCTCAAATTAAGTGCCATTTTACTACTCACCCATCAAAACTTTAATTGTTATAAAAGACATTTTAGTGAAAAAAGCAATTTTTGAGTGTTTAAAAGCAAGTTAAATTAGTGGAATGAACATTACACAGACTGGAAATAGTGAGTGGAAATTTGCTGCAGATTGACCAAACTGAGTGAGGCCTACCTTTGCTTTTTAACTATACCTCTTACACAGAATAAAATGAAACTGTTATACAAACATACACACAGAGGCAAATAGAGGAAGTGAACAATGAATGTTCTACAATTAACATTAGCCTCTTATTCTCCTGTAGCAAGAAATGCTCCTGAAGTCAGTGAATTTATTAACTACAGTAAATTGGCATTAATATCATGCCTAGGAGGCATCAACTGCACACAAGCACTGGTTAAAAATTCCTTCAAGAGATATATTTGGCTGTGGTTTAGTAGTTTTATTAAAAATCTGGATTACAGTTAAGAAGCTTATATCATCAGGAGGGAGCCTGTAGATAAATTTACAATTTTGCTTAGAAACTTTGATTAAAAATGACTGCAGCTAAGAAGTGTCCAACTTCTAAAAGATGTTACAAAACTTAGGACTTATGGGTATCTGGCAGACAAAGCATAAGTAGGAAGAGGAGATGAGCCCAAACTACATTGCTTCATCCACATATCAGACAAAAATTAACACAACAGGGACTTGTGACTATTCCCAAAGACTTCCAAAGAGCAAATCATCCATGTCAGAGGGGAAATTCAATCCAAAATCAGGGTCAGACCAAGTAAATCTTTGAAACCTCCAACCATGTAGATTCCAAATGCTCTCTTGTTCCAGTTCTTAAAGTGATAGTTTTTACTTTTTCCTTCTATCCAGTTGGAACACTCTTTTTCCATTTCTGGCCAGTCTCTCATTCTCCCACCAAACACTTCAGAACAGAGCCCAGCTTCATGTTCTCAGTCATTCCTCACATCCAATTTAACACCAGTTAGGTCTTTGCTTGGCCTTTTCCAGAAAAAAAAACCAAACCCAACTCTCTCTCAGCCTCTTCTCACGTGTATCAGGCACCTTGGTGGCCCTCTGGGCTCACTCTGTTGTACCTACACTTTTCCCATCCTGCAACAACTACAAATTGGATACAATATTCCAGGTTGGCTCTGGTGAGCATCAGGTCAAGGGGAATATCAGTTTCCCTAAATGCATTGGCTGTACTTGAGCTGCTGGAGCACAGGAGACTGCTGAGCCCTGGCTGTCACAGCTGACTCCTGCTTTCTCCTCCACAATCCTCAGTCTGCTGCAGCAGAGCTGCCAGTCCCCGGCTGGTACCACTGCACAGCTCAGTCCATTTCAGCAGTAGGAATTTGTATTTGCCCCATAAATCCCCATTAGACTCCTACTTCTCCAGCCTTTCTGGTCCCTCTGAAAGACAGCCCTTGGGCTCACTGCCTGCAGCCCAATCTGGTGTCATGATATCCATGAAGATGTGTTCCATTACCTTCTCCAGATCACGACAAAGGGTTTAAACCTGACAGTTCTGAGATGGACCTCAAAGAGCTCCATTTGTAACTGGCTTCCAGGTAGAAGATGCAGCAATAGCAATGGAAAGTCAGCAGCAGAGTTTAATTTTTTTGCTTTAGTCTTGTTTAACAGATATCATTAACATGTATTTTTTTGGTTAATGTTAAACCAAGCTTTTTTAATTTGATAGTAGATTAATGAATAATACACTGACTAGGGTCAATCCAATAAGAAGGCACAAAATTAGTTCCAACAGGGGGAACAAATCTGGCTCTGTTTCACCGCACAAAATGCAAATGCAGAGGCAGTGATATAAGCAAGTTGTACAATCATTTGAAGACAGATCACAGCACTGGGGCACAGGCTACCCTCTGTAAATAATGGCTGCCACTATCACAACCCTTACTCAAATGTGCTAATTACATCCTGGTATCAAATGATGATGCAATTAACCAGGATCACCATTTCTCTTATACTGCATGCTCTTTTGGTGACCTGAAAGAATAAATTTAGATACATTCCTGATTCTTATATTTCCAGATTCATGAAATACAAAAGGTCCTCCATGCGTTGTCAAGACTTATGGCTTCTTCTTTCCTGTCTGAGACACTGCAGATCACCCAGGCCCCAAGGTTAAGTGAATGCAGGAATTTATCAGAGACCTTGAACATATTTTCAAATCTTTTTCTCAAATTCAGAAGATGACATAATTTGAAGGATGTAATCTGCCTTCACAGATCAGACACACTGGTACATTTTCCTAGGGTTTTAATCACATAAATCACAGGAGCTTCCCTAA
This sequence comes from Neodrepanis coruscans, assembly GCA_013400695.1. Taxonomy (NCBI): domain Eukaryota; kingdom Metazoa; phylum Chordata; class Aves; order Passeriformes; family Philepittidae; genus Neodrepanis; species Neodrepanis coruscans. Next base: position 11,191 of record VYZS01022227.1, read on the forward strand.
TTTGAAAAATTTTATTTGACAATTTTAGCTTGCTCTTTAAGAATGGTTTATTTGTGAACTTGTCAAAGGTAACTGCTACTATTTCTGACTTTTTCCAGGAAGTCTGCCTAGTTTTCATTCTCATTAACACTGCAGTCTCCCAGACCTTTGTGAAACTCAAGATAATTAATTCCCAAGAGAGCTTCCTTTGTGCATTAAGTTGTAATCTTTGAGTTCTTCAGAGAAAGACACCTGTGGTCCTCAGACTTCCACCTCCTGAAATGAGTGAACAAAAAAATCTAACACATCACCCCTCAGCATTCCTTTCCATTAGCTCCACTTACAATAATGACTGAGAAGCAATTCCTCAACATTTGACAGCTGGACAACATTTGTACCAAAACAGCAGCTTAACACACTCAAATATTTGTGGTAGAAGCACCAGGACCAAATATCAACTGCCAGGTTGGTAGATACTGAACATACTTCAATATATATTACAAATTCATGGAGTGACAAAAGCAATACATCATTACCGAGCATTTTCAGCATTTTGAATGTGCTCCCACCTTGCAAGATTCAAGTAAAGCTAAAAGAATGCAAATTCACTCAGCATTGGGAACTTCAGCTGATTGAGCAGAGCTGAACTTTAAAAGCCCTGTAGATCCCAGGGTCTGATCCCTGGGCACTGCACTGCATTATTTACAACTACTCTTCATCTCACCCTCCCAAAGTTAGAAGTGAAGAAACACACTAAATATTACAGAATAAGGTGAGGTAATTCATACCAATACAGGTAACGGGGAGGATACTTTATTTTTAATGCCTCAGCCTATGTAAAATGCAAGCTCTTTCTTCTGCAGTTATATCAGCTTATAAAAATACTGGGGCAAAAGCCTTAAAGCTTAACTCATCATCACTGCTTTAAGGGAAAAGCCTCCAACAAAGCAAGAAGTCACAGCCTAAGAAATCAGTTGCCATCCACATAATTTTGGATACATTACATCATGTCCCTGTCCTGCAGGTTGCTAGTCCATAACAGCAGGGAGCTCACATGAACCGTTTTCAGCTGTTTTAAGCATCTTGATGCTCTCACAGACAGATTAGCAGGATGTAAAGGCAGAGATTTCTCTGCATAGTCAGTGCCGGGTGTTCAAAACAAACAAGCCCTGAGCAGTTTCTAACTGAAAGAGCAACAACAAGTAGAGGATAAGAGAAGGAAAATGCAATGATTACAAGTTTACACGTAGATAATTTAAGCCAGGAGATTAAATCATTTTCCTAAGATCAGAAAGACATTTAGAGGCAGGAGCCAAGTGTTCCCCAAATCCTGCCTAATCCCTGTGCTCATTTGGGGCAATTATGGGTTTAAATTCAGAGATCCAAGATGTGTATAGAAATAAGAACTTTATTAACAAAATTATTATATATATATTTGAGGTAGTAAATAAAACAGTAACAAACAAAATGGAAATAGTCCCTTGTTGTTGTTGGTAGTGACGGCTGGGGGTAGCTGAACAGGCCAGTGGGGTCACCCGAAAGGAGCAAAGCCTGGTAGTGGAAATCCAGGGGTTTACTGAGGGCTACCAGGATCACTGGGGGTAGAGGTGCCGTGACTGAGTTGCTGGGGGGTTGTTACCAAGAGGGATTCCCAAGGGCAGGGATAGGGTTCAGGGCTTAGGCAAAACGATGAGGGATGGTGGGCTGCAGTCCTTTCCCGGGATGTTGAGGGTGTCTGTAGACGGGTACGATGATCAGCTGAAGGCAGACTGCAGCAAGATGGAGGGTTGGGATGACGTGGGCTGGAACAAAAAGGTGGCCATGGCAGTTACAGCAGCAAGGAAGGTGTCTTATCACCACGACAAACAACCAACTGGCCCGCTGTGAGCCCTGGCTGCTGTTTATACAGAGTTCTGGTCCCTTCCCGTGATCCCCCTGCCCTCACACCCACCCATCGCCTCCTGACCTGCCCCGGGGGCGCGGCTGTGTTTCATTACATCCCTCTATTGGCTACTATCGAGCCTGCCTTGCCCCCAGCCCCACCCTGCTGCCGCCTGAAAACCCACCAAATTCCCTTGTCCATGCCATGTGCAAGGCCACCAATATGTTGGCCACTCCCCAAGGCTGCCCCCAGACCCCCGTGCTGTCCCCACCCACTGACACCCACTCGGGACCCTCAAAAATGGTGTGTCTATGTGTGTGTGACCAAGAGGTGAATGGCTGTGCCCTCCCACCGTGAGTGTCGGGGCGGCGGTAGCAGCGCAGTGATGCAACCACGGGGTGGCAGAGCCCGGGCGATCCAGCGGTGGCGATGCCATGGGGCTGCTGCCACCTCTGCAGCGCCCAGTGGCTGAGGAGCCACGAGCAACCTTCCCCCCTCGCCTGGGCAGAAAAGGGGCTTTGCCAAGTGAGGTGTTCCACTACAACAAGCGCAAAGCACCTTTGCTCTCTACATTTTCAGGTTCTTTTCTCCCCCATGCAGAGCTAATGTATTCCATGCTTTTCCTTCAAAGTAACAAACTGCACCCTCTCTCCCCTTCATCACCTTAAAGAGTTACTTAGCCTGCAGTATCATGTTACTGCATATAGAGAAATAATTTTCTTTTCAATCAAGGTAAACTTTACATAATAGAGTATTAAGAAACACAGCACCATACAAAGCAGTAAATTTACCATAATACTTTTTGTCTGAGCAAAACAGTGATGATAAACAGCTCCAAACAATTTATATGTTCCCAAGAAAACACAGAAAAATTGTGGAAACATAATTCAATCTTACCACCTTACATGAATAACTAAGAGATCAGTTGGTGTCTAAATTGTTATATAAAATATTTTCATAATAATAAGGCTATCTCCCATCAAAAAGACTCTGAAATACACTTCAATCAAAATTCTGCACAGATTGTAACTGTTTACAGAAAAGCTTCATAGCACAGAAACAAGAAATTAGGCATATTTGGTTGGAACTAACACCAAAAGAAGCAGGCTAAAAACAATAGTGGAAAATATTTAAGGGTGTTGATTATAACCTATTATTTTAAAGTTCAGAGAGTAAGAAAAGCTGTTCCATGAAATAAGTATACTAACACAATTAGAGGCATTTGGGGAAAGATTATAAGGTTATGAAGAAGTATCTTTAGCATGTAATGGCTTGGTGCTAGGAAATATAAACAAGGAGTTTAAGGTTGGTTTTCTTAGCCATGTATGTAGTCCTGCAGGTAAGTAATTTTCTTACCACTTCTATATCTCCTGTCTATTACTGCTACATTCAAACCACAGATTTTAGGATACAAGGATTATGTAGTGGGCAACACATTAATTAAGGTAATAATGCAGTTAAACTGCTGCAAAAACAACAACCACCACCCAAACCCAACCAAGCAGCAAATTGCTAGGACACTGAATAGGGTGCACATAGTTTAATCCTGAAGCAGATCCAGCAGTAATAATAGACCTTTCTGACACTGCTATTTGTGATAGTCATTATAATATTTGTTAATTAAACATAGCAGAAAAGGCTCTAACCAGATGACATCAACATCAAAGCTTCAAAGGCTTTGAGGAAGCATCTTGATTTTTTTCTAATTGTAAAATGGGAAAAATAAGACGTACTGGCTCAATGTCGGTTAATGAAATATGTAAATAATTTCTGTTGGAGTCTTGGATATGGATTTTATGTTTAGACACGTCTGACAAGTGCCTCTGTTCTACAGCACTGCACAGAACTGCACAGAAGTATCAGCACAAAGCCACCAGTCCAGGACTGCCACCTATCATGGCCAGTCACCTGTGGCAGGATTGCTTAGACACAGTAATTTGGATAATCCTGGATTGGACACATCATGTCTACTGCAAGGCCAGAAGCTATGATTCTTTCAGAGAAGCTCAGCAGAAGACAGGATGCCTTCCCATGGTCAGAGCCAAGAGCCAAGATCAGCCATTGATCAGAATTCACCAATATTTTGTAACATTGCAGGCAGCGGTTCTTGGCTCCTGAGCATATTTGAGTTCAAATCTAAGAAGAAAAATAAACCCCATTTTTTAAGCACTCCCCTGGCTTCCAAACCTCAGTTTATAGAGAACTTGTGTTTTAAAGAATACACATCAGAAGCAAAGCTGAAAAGGCAGCAGCACATCTTAAAGGCACAACCTATTGTGCCTGTCAAGTGACAGTCACACCACAGCAACACAGGTCCTTTCTGGAAGACAGGGTACATTAACACACATCCAGTTCCATGCTAGGTACAGACAGTGCTATTGATTTGAGTCCCCTAGTAAGGCTGGATATATGAACATTAGACTTCACTCTCAGCATTGAACGCAGGATGCATTTAATATTCTTGGAAGGAAAGAACTTAAAACAGGCAAGAGGTATGAGCAGTCAGAAAGGTGGCCTGGTTAGAAGAGGGATAAAAAAATAGTTACAGAACAAAAGAAAATTCCTGCTAGCCTAGGAACCAGGAACACCCTTGTAAAGTTCAGCTGGAATCTGAAGTACAGCTAGAATACATACGAACTGGAGACATCCTAAAATACTGCTGCTAAGTGGGAAAAAAAATAGAAACTGTAATAACATTGTCTGAAAAAGAGGGAACAGCCTGGGGAAATGGCAACTTCATAGTCAGGCAAGTGTCTAGGAGTGAAATCAGTATAGAAAACAGCACACAAAAATATAGCAGAATAGCAAGGAAAGAAAACAAAATGTTTACCAAAGTAAGTGAAAAATACAAAGCAAATAGGATATCTTAAGACCTTGTTCTTCTCCTGCAGTTGGGGACACAGGCAGAAGCCAGACTTGAGAAAGACAACTCAGGGATTTTCTATATACATATGCACATAGCAGAGTTATTTAACCTTCAGAGCCTTCTGTACTCTCCCAAACAGAGTGAGCACCCTTGAGAAGGAAGAAATCAAATCTGAAAGCCCTTCACATAGATAAAAAGTTCTATATATTATTTCAAGCCTACTCTGAATAGCTGATACTCTTCTTGTACAAGGACATTTTAACTACTTTAACGGGGTGAAAGAGATTTGAGTGTACTTCAGCAGAGTGAGTACAATTATGTGCATTAGACCTCTATAGGAGCTTAAAGCACTTTAATGGGATAAAGAAGAATTTAAGTGCTATGCACTGTAGGACAGTTAAAAAATGGATCATTTGATAAAGATTTAAACTAACTTAATGGATACAGCAGCAATTATCTACAGAGCAAATTGCTAGAAACAGATTTGGACAATAATCTTCTTTTCATGAATTCATGAGAAAAGATTTTTATTGCTACAGTGTACTATCCACATTCAGCAATTTAGTGAACTATTTCTTCCAAACCAGAATTAAATTAGCTCAGATCTACCTGATATATCTAATTTAGCTTAGGCAGTTGCTGGTTTTTTTAATCACCCCCACAATGGCAGCATTTTTTAAGTGACATCAGCAACAGGAATCTGCCAATGCTCTTCCTCAGCCAAATTTCACTGCACAAATCACTTCAGCATGAACAAGGAACAGCCAAGAGAGGGAAATTAATAAGTTCAGTGGCTTATTTTCTCTCCTGCATACACACAGGAGATATTAGCTGCACACACAGTTACAAGAGTGTACAGGGAGAGGACCTAGCTTTTTTTTTCCCCCTGTTGAGTACACAGGTCCTTCTCACAGCTTCTGAACAAACTGTCACTTCTTTGTGTCTATTTTTACTGCTATGACCAAGAGGATCATCAAAACGGAGCAAGTGAGGGGGCAGTTTGCTCCTGAAGGTTCTTTGGCACCAGGTAATGGCAGAATAACATCCCTCTGTTAATCACTCTGTTAATCTGTGTAAAGGATAATCTGGACCTTGATATTCTCTCTTACTGCTCTCAAATTCTGACAGATAAAAGTGTTCGTGCTCACAGGCCAGGGCAGGCAAAGGGCACAATGTCTTTACAGAGGGAGAATGACCTGGAATAGTCTTGTCCACATCTTGTTTCACTGTATAAGGAAAATACCTGTATAGTAAACTCAATCTCAACGGGCAAAATTCAATGGGAAGTTTGTTTCGGGGATACTGGTCTTTTAATGTGTTTCCACATGAATCTTTTCATTCCCTGACAGCTTTCCATTTTCTGCTGGAGGTGAATCTCATCATGATTATGCTTTTTGAAATGCTAAAGCATTGTAAGTAACCTAGAACATTCCATTTCCTATCTTCAGTTGAATCCAAACAAGTGAATAAGTTAGAGAAACAGAAATTTGTGCCAAATTAGGTGCCATTCAGAGAAGGAAAGCATAACCACACAATTTCACATCTCCAGAGTGGCCCTGTAGAACAGAAAAGGATTACACTGCATTGATATTTTTAAACAGTGACTTTTTTGCATGACATCAGTTAGGTTTTACTTATTTCCAATTATGTTACTAGTGGTGCTTTTCACACAGCTTATTTTAAATCCTAGCAATGTCAAAACTTAGCATCTGAGCCAAAACTGTTGATTTTTTTTATTTTCTGTTATGTTCATATTTAGCCTTTTTCACATTTCTGCTGAACATTTCTTCTACGAAATCACTGGAATTCACTCAGTGAAAACACATGAAGAGAAAAATAAGCCTGTACAACAAAAGATAATCACAGACACAGCACACAAACACACTTATACAGCACTTACATACATACAATGAAAATCTCCAGTTATTTTCTGTTCAAAGAAACAGGAAACCTGAAATATTTCAAATCCCATCCCACAGAAACTTTTGAAAACACAGCCATTCTCTTTGAGGGCTCTTGTGAATTACTCTCTCACTTGTGCAGAAATCAAAGGAGGGCTAACAAGATGAAAGCTTTGTTCTATCAGGTTTATTTAGCACTGAACAACTGTCCAAAGCACCTCACCACCCTCTGGTGCTCCCAATCCACATTCAAAATTCAGCCTGTGTAGTTGTACTCCTACTTTATGAAGCTCAAAATCACCAAACCTAAGATTAAAGTGCTGCACTTCTCTACAGATGATGGTAGATAGAGGGCCTTGCCAGGCTCCAAAATAAACCTAATTATATCGTGCATTCCCCCAGCTGAACTCTCTGTTTCCAGGAACAGAAGCAGAAGCAGCAGGTATCCCAGTATTCAGATCATGTCATCTTCTGAAACTTAAAAAGAAAATAATTATCTTCTAGTAATTGAAAATACAAAATGAGGTTTAACGTCATGTCCTGATCTTTTTATTTCATGCTGGGAGAGGATTAATTTACTGAAAATGGAAAGTGCTCCCACTCTGATGTACCTGGCCTGATATACCCCTCGCAATCAGGGCTGATAAGGTG
>VYZS01022251.1:0-12730 GCA_013400695.1 Neodrepanis coruscans
GTTGTTTGTTTTTTAAAACCTTTCAATAATTAAATAAAACCGAAATAATGACAAACAAAACCCAAAACCACCTTAAGGATTTGTGCCTTGATTTTGAGTTGAAAGGACAACTTAGATCTTTGTTCTTTGCTCTGTTACTTGGGGTTTTTTCCCACTGAGCTGCTTTTTAAATCAGTGGTATATAATATTATTGATGTCTGCTATGGAGAGAAGCTTAATGTGGACTTTTTTGGCACGACATTTAATGACAAGTGCAAGATGAGTGATTGTGTTGGGAACTGAGGGACCTGATTCCCCAGACGCCCTCTGATGTGCCCCCAGCAGGGCTGGCCTGGAGCTGCAGGCAAAGGGGACAGGAGGAAGCTTTGGAGGCCAAGCCCAAAGTCTGGTTTAAGCAGCAAGGCTATATAGTGGTTTGGTAATGCAATCTATATTTGGACAAAGCCTTTTGCTATTTCTTGGGCAGGCTGCCCAGAGCAGAGATATCTCTCCAAAGGCACAGCAGGTGGTATTTGGGGTATTGCCTTTCTCTTTTCCTATTGATCTGCTGAGCACAATATGTCATTCTGCAGAACATAAAGCCAAAACTCTCATATACAAACGTATTGCCTTGGAGTCTTTCAAAGCTCTTCAATAATTGGTGTTGTCAGTCTCTATATTTCAAATTTGGAAAATGTTTGATCCTTTCTTTTAAATTATACAAATAACTAAAAATTAGTATTCTGGGGAGACCTCCAGTTCTCACAAGTTTGCTCTGCAGTCCTCGTTTTAGGGAGCAGACCAAAGTTATTTCTTGGATTTCACTTCAATTTGAGGGAATCCTGAACATGGGAGAGTCATTGTAACTCTTCAGGGAGTTATGGAACATATCAGACAAACTTGTATGATGTTTAGGTGTGTGTTCTGATATGGTGACATGTGCCCAATCTTTAAACACAGAAAAAGTACCTTTCATGCAGGGGATGGGGGGTTTAATGACTGTCATGTTCCACTTCACCATTTTGACCAAGTTACATCATCCTTCAATCTTGCTGCCCTGGTAGAACTGAAGTTCACCCCCTCTCAGAGCTCTGTGCAGCCCAGACCAGCAGCACCATGTCCCAAGAAAGTCTGTGTTAGTTCTGAGGCTCTTTTGCAGCAATTACAAGGAACTCCTCAAATGCTTTGTTCCCTCTTTGTGCCCTTTTCCACCTCTCTGTGTGAAACAAGAGTTGCTTCTCCCTGCCTTCATCACTTGCTTTGCCTCTTGTAGACAAGAATTATCCCTTCCTGTACTAAGGAGCCTGGAATTTACTGAGACCTCAAGGCACTGCTGCACGAGGAATAAATAACAAATAATCAGATGGGAGAGTTATGTCTCATAGCTGCTAATAGAAATGTACTTCTCAGTTTTATTTATCTCCTTTAACCAGTATATAGAGACTATTCTAGTCTACAAATTTTGTGACTTATTTGCATTTCCAAGGCCAAGTTGCTTTGAATGCAAAGTGTTTGTCTGCCATTTTTGAATTTCAATATAATTCTGTAATAAAATTGCATCTGTCTCTCCTGTTTCCTTCTCTTCCTGTGGTGTTTCTTTTATAGCTGTAGTTAGGGCAATTAGTCAAAACCTGAAGCATCATAGAGCTGTTGGAAGGAGAGATGACAGATTAATTGGCCAAGACAGGTAGAAAACATCTGTGGTTGGTTTCAGTGGTGCAATTGTATTGCACGTCCTGCTGTGTTTTCCTCCTCCTAAGCACACTGCCTAAAGTGTTCCCATCAGATAATCAGATTAACATCCAAGCATTTTTGCCCCCATGGCTTTGAAAAGGCAGCAGATCCCAGCAGCTGGACTGGATCTGATTGCCATTATGGGTTAGAGAGCAGTAAATGACAAGGCAAGAAAACTTGGAAGGCTGCTGTCAAATTTAAATCAGTACTCCTGCCCTCTTTCTGAAAATATTTAACCTTGAGCTTCTTTCTCCCTGGGAAAATCATCTCTGATGTCAGAATCACTCAAATAATCACTGATGTCACTCAGTCACAAGACTTGAGTTTGGTGCATTAAACCTCTTGCATGTGTGGTTTTATCAAAGCCTGTGAAGAGAAGGACGACTGCAGCTGAAGGGAAGTGGCTGCTGGGTTGGGTTGGGTTGGGTTTGGGTGTTCTTTAAGTAGTGGGACTCTCCCCAAATCTGATGATAAGCAGAAGCAATTACTGAATTACTGGGAACATCTCTGAAATCCCTTTGCCTGCAGGATTGGTGCCTGTTTCCTAAAGAGAACATGAGGGGCCACATGTTCAACACTCCCTGTGCAGAACAGGGCAAGGAGGGTTTGGCTGGGAGGCAACACACTCAGATCAGCTGGTTTATTTATAAAATATGATTCATTTGCCTGTTCATTACTGTAGCAAGGATTGTTAATGTAGAGAGACACACACACAACATTTTAAGAAGCTTTTGAACATTCAGCAGGAAATAGGTTTGAATAAAAGGGTGTTTTGCAACAAGGGCAGATTAAAAAGCCAGGGAATGGAACTGATCTCTGGATTTTTGCCTGGCTCTCACTCTTATTTGAAAGAAAGACAAAGGGGAAACAGTTGTTGCTGCTGTTAGACTGGCAAGATAAAAGAAATTACCTTTTATTTCACACATTTTCTGTTGTGTAAGGAGACAGGTTCACGCCTAAAGTCTCTGTGAAATAGATTTAAAAAGACAGTTTTGGTAAAAATCTAGGCTTTGTGCATATTATAAAACTGTGTTATTTCTCCTTCAACTCTCTCCTAACATCATTCCTCCCAGGAATAGCCCTAAGAAGGTTTTTCCTCTGCAGTTGTATGTGTTAGGTGCAAATACTGCTCTTCCTTGCTAAAACGGAACTGGCTGCTCCAGACAGCAGTGAAATTTAAGCTGAAATTCATGATGTCTGAGGGAAACTTGGTGTCCTCAGATGGCTCAATACCCAGAATACAGAGAAGGGAAGAATTTGGTAAATGTTAAATGTACATGCCTTTTGTTTCTTACTGTGAAGGGCTGAAACTGAATCATGAAATGGTTTTTCAGAGACCATAGTAAGGTCTCACGGTTTTAGTGCACATTGTGCTCTTACCACAATATGTTCTTTCTTCACTCCTTAGTGATCACATCCACATCACCCACATTTTGTTTTGCATGGAGAAGGATTTTGCTGATTTTCCATGATTAGAGATGGATTATTCACAAAGATGTGCATCTTAATTCTCAGGCAGATCAAAGAGTCTTCTCTTTCTTTATAACCCAAAAAAAGGGTTTTCCTCTTAGAAGATCCCACTTGAACATTGCTGCAATCACATGACCAAATAAAATCTAACATTGCCATCTAGTGTCCAAATCCTGGGATTTTGCACTTTTTTAGCCCAGTGGTATCAGAAAGCCTTTGAGTATCATTTGTAGCTCTGGGGTGTTCAAGTGACAGAAATGTTCTTGGTTTCCAAAACTTCCATTTTAGTATTTTTTTCCCTCAAAGAAATAACTTTATGCCCAACATCATAATAACTTTAAGTGTTTATAGTGATGCCAAGAATCTCAGCTTTGGTGCAGCTTCTAAAGGATTGTGTTCAGAATTAGGAAGAGTCAAGTGGGATGGGAAGTGCAGAGAGGAGAGTCTGTGATCTTCCCCTCTCTTCTGCTTGAAGCTGTTTGACAAGTTGACACAAATGAGCTTCTTACCACAGTCAGATTCAACCAGGGAAGAAAATTCCCTTGGAGAAGGGGTCCCAGCAGTTCTGTGACAGGAATGGTCAAAATGACCTTAATGAAATGAAGAGAAAGGAAAACTACTTTCTGTCTCCATTTTGGTCTTTTTTTTTTTCTAGAAATAATGTGTTCAGGACACATTTAAATGCAAAGAAGCCCCGTGTTTTACTGGGGACAGTCCGTTTTCCAGCAGTGCCCCAGCCATCCAAGGGGGCTCTGAGCATCNGCACAGCCCCTGCAGAGCCCAGCACGGGGCAGAACTCAGAGCCCAAACCTGTGATGTGATCAGAGGAAACTTCAGAACTTCATTATTCTGGAGCTGAGCTACAGGGAAACATGTTTTGCCTGTATTTTAGATTTCTATGCTGCCATTTCCCCCTCACAAACACAGAAGACCAACAGATGTCCACAAAACCTTTGGGGATCCCCTCTAATGAGATTGTTGGCAGGTGGCTGTTCTTTGTGTTCAGCACAGTCTCAGTTTTTGAAATTCAGTGTAAACATTGGAAACTATTTGAGTGGGAGATGAGGAGATAAATCAGGAAGGGTTGTTAAGATGCCTTTAGAGTCATTCATTTCTTCAGTAGAGAGAAACTTCACTTCTCTATGGTTTTGTGAACACATATAAAGTGCTCCAATGAATCTTTTATGTTTACTGTCTTGCTTATTTATTGCCTGGTGTTTTTTGTTTCTGCTCTATACTCCTGTCTAATGAGATAATAAAAGATCTAAAAGGATACTCAGATTTGCCAGCTCATACTGTAAGCTTTGCTCACATGCACCACAAAAGTGGGTTTTGGTTTCTTGCCTGGCTTGGGTTTGGTTTATTTTCTCCCATGTGTATTTCTTCTTTTTCTGTTCAGTGAAAAGTAATGAAATTCTTTTAAACAAATAACATTTTTCAGGATATCATTGCTACAATGTTTAATATTTGGTTGATGTGTAAGTGTGTATATAGTGCAGGAACGTAGACAAATTAGTTTTGCAAATCATCTCTCCAAGGAAAATGATGTTTACTTAATATAAAAGGTAAATGTTGTATCTAACAGAAGAGAAAGCAACTTCTTGCAGTTGATAAGGAATATTTTATCATTGGCTTCCTTGCATACATGAGCAGTATGTTTGCATTCCCCTGGACTAGGAGTTACTGCACATGCCCAGGCCTTATGAAGGGTTATTTTATTTTTCTCACTGTGAACAGGCATTGGCACGAGGGAGGGGAATTTATTCCTCCAAAAGATCTTCCATTCTCAATGTCAAGCAAGTTGATGAATCACTATAAGCTGCAGGTTTGTGCTGTGAGCTCAGGAAAAGTCGATCATCCTTTTACAGATGTGACTGCCATGGGCTTTCACAGCAAAGAAAGACCCCCTGGGAGACACTGCTCCAGAGTTCAGCTGGGAAAAAGGGACGTGTGTGAAATGCTGAAATCAGCCAGGGAGAAGTTTTCTGTCAGAGGTCAAAGAAAGAGGAAACCCAGCCCAGGAGTTCACACGTGGAAATTGGGGAGGTTCCCACAGTCCCTTGTCTGCTCCCATGGAGCTGCTGCCTCACACCCTCCAGACACTGGTGCCCATCCCAGAGCAGCCCCTGGCCAGGGACACCAAGGGAACACTGACCTCCTGACGTGTCCTCAGGCCCTTCTTAATGCAGAATTAATGCCACAGTGCTGTGGGGGCACTGAGGTGCCTTTGGGGGTCACACACTTGTCAGCTGTGCCCAAGTGATGCCTTGAGGAGACTTGTTGGGTAATCTGAGCAAGATTGGTCCTTGGGATTTTGGTGCACTCAAAGTCACAATAAACAGCTTGTGAATTAGCCCTTCACCCTCTGAAAGAGCTGCAGATTCTCATTCCAAGCAAAATGACATTAGAATTGCAAATCATTATGAATGCCATCAAGCAATCAAAACCTAATATAGAAATGTATGCAGAGATAAAGCAGATATTGTGTACTCCAGGTGTAATGAAAAATGCCTGCTCCTTTTGTAGTCATGCTTTCAGTTGATCTGTTTCTTAGGCTTTTCTGTGATGAAAAATCTGAGCAAAGTGGTTCATAAAAAAGACTTTTCTCTGGCCATTTTCTTCTATAAATATCTGTCACAAGTTAGAGCCCTTTTCTATCTAAGATCTGTTTCTAGGGAAAAATATGTATTGGAGTTACTTTTGTTTATCTTAGAGAACTTAATTACCTTTTAAACAACTCAGAATTTTTTGTTTTATTTTTGCTTGTGATATTTTTATGTCTCTCAAAAGAGGTTTCTATGCGACAGTGAAATGAAAAAAAACAACCTTTTTCTCTTTTTCTGAAAAGGAAAAGAATCACTCTAAAGTTCTTTTAACATAGGTACAGGCACTTAAAATTAATTAGTCTCTAGGAAGCAAATTTAATGCCCTTTGAGGAGTGAACAGTTGCTGAGCACCTGGCTATCTCTTAAAAAGAAGTCATTTGTTATTTATTGGGGCTCATTAATGTATACAACCATGTAAAAATTATTACAGCCTTTTTCAGGAACTGTTATCCTTTCACAATAGAAAAAAAATAAATAAAGGTTGGCACTGTATGCCATTAACACTGACATTCCAGCACAGGAGGATGTTGGCAGTTACCTCTTTCTGGAGGTGAGAACAAGGACTGCAAATATAGGAGATCTCAACCTTTCAACTAAGCTCTCAAGCACAGTTAATTTGGTCAATTTACATGTGTCCTAAGAAGTGATTTTCACTGATGAGGTTCTTAGCAATAACTTCTAAACAAGATTTTCTGAGAGTTACAATTGCATCAGTCAAAGTTGCAGTATTTATTTAATAATAACAACTGTTTGTTTTCACTCAACTTCTGTGAAGGACATTTGCAGCTCTAAGAGCTTCACTGCAAACATTTTAAAATAACACATTAAATGCACTATGGAGCTTGTGCTCCTTTTACCACCTAAGGAAATCATGCTTTCCTTACCCATAAAACAGTGTAATTTATCTCCAAGGTGGTAGAAGTCTTGCTCCCTCCTTGGTTTGCTCTATTTCTCTGTTTAGCAGAAAGTACAACACCAAACCAGGCCACTCACAAACCTTCTGATTTCTGTTTGTAGATTAGTGTTAGAAACAGCAGTACAGCCTCTGTACAAACATATTCATCATAAGAGCTGCAAAGTGCCACTGTTTGTGCAGTTCCCTCAGCCCTGGGGTGTCTGAGAGCCTGCACATTCTCCACAGGAATTGAGCATTTGGAGCAATTTATTTCCTGCTTGGGCATGCAGAGGCTGTGGCACTGGGCTGAAATAACTTTAGAGCTCAGCTGCTTTAATTCCCCTGTGCTTTCCATTGGACTGTCCCTCTCTGGCTTCCTGGGCTCCCTGCTAAGTATTTGCTTCAACTCTTCCCTTTTGGAGTGCAGGGCCAAGCCACTTGGTTTGCTTTTCCAGCTGTTTGTTTCTTCAGGATTCTTTTAAAACATGAGCTACAGGTCAGGAATTAATAGACAGTATGGAAGGAGATGTATGGGATACTCCATATTTAACAATGTCTGATCACTTCTACTGCCCAGTGCCCTGAACTGATAAACAATAGTTATTCTGAATCACTTCCACAGGGGAAATGTGTTAAAGTTGTGTTGAAAACTGCGGTAGGAGAGTATTGGCTTGGGACAGTTTTGATCTTTGTGTTTGTTGTGCTGTGTCAGACACTGAGGTTACAGAGGGAGAACAGTCTTGGCTCTTCGGGGGAGGAAAGGCTGAGACCAAAGAGCTCAGACAGGAGTCAGTTCTGGTCAGAATCTCAGTAAATTCAGCCTGTGAGCTCAGCCCACCAAGGCAGGTGCTCCTGCTGCCTTCAGAGCAGCTGAGCCAGTTAAGGAATGACATCAAGCTGATGGAAGATGAAAGGTTTGGATGAGATGTGAAACTTGTATGGCAAAAGAGAAGGGAAAGGTATACAAAGCATGAACTTCAGCAAGATCAAACTGTAAGGTAAGAAAATAAATAAAAAAGCATCAGGGAAATAATTTTCATTAAAATTAATGTGTTTCAATTATGGTTCTTTTCCATCTGCTTCAGGTCATAATGATTTCTCCTTCCTCCATCCATCCATCATTGGATTTCATCTTCAGCCTTTCAGAGCTATTCTTTGATTGCTTTACCCCAGGCCAGATCACAGTTCACAATATTGTCATTTATTCTTGTTCAAAGTCTTCTTTGAGGCTTTCCTGCTGCCTGACCCACTGACATGACCAGTTAAGGACTGTTTGCTTAGCAATTGATTGAGCAACAGTCACCCAAATGCTAGTTAAAGCATATGTGTGGTTTGAGCATTTTTCTTGAACAGGGAGCAGTGATGGGAAGATGCACAATGCCCAAATAGCAATGGCCATTAATGAGCTGCTTTAGTTCCTGTGATCCCAGGTACAGTGTTAATAATCTCTGTCCCAGCTCTGCTTCACCTGGCCTGGGAAATGCAGCACCTGTTCAGATGGGAAATGATGAGCACTTTCCAGGAAGAGGGATAAAGTGATCTGTCACTGAGGCTCTGAAGAACTTACAATGTTGGACAAACACTTTCCTCACTGTAGAGCTCTGCTCATCTTTGGTCACGCCCTTGTTCTGGTCCCATGAATTCCACTTTGATGGAACTGTGGATTCCATCAAAAAGGAACTTTGGCATATTTTGGCAGGCTCAAAACATGCTGGTTCTTGAAACAAAAGGCATTGTAGTGACAACACAATGTCCCTGTTATTGATTCTTGCATGTGCATGGTCACCTTAGACTTGGCAAATCTACAGCAGAAGTGCCCTGTGCTCTGGCAGATAAACCTGCTGTCTGTACTTTTATATGTATGATTTTATATTATAGATAAAAAAATACCCATTGATTGATTTATTTCTCTAAAAGAGCCTTCCAGAAGGGAAGTAGATGTAGAAGGTGCATGTTTTGACCAATGCAAGGTGGTTCAATTTGTTAAACTTGGTAGGCAAGTTGAGATTAATCTTAATTAAAACCTAAAAGGAAATGGATAAACAGAAAAAGAAGGCACTGCTGGTACTGGCAGATTTTTTGCTGGTTTTTTTTTTTTACTAGAACATTTTTTCCTCTCGACTCCTGTCCAGTGACAGCACAGTGATGGTGATGTTGTTTGAGGCCAGTGAGTTAGGCTGGTCAAATATCTTTTCTCCCTCAATAGCTGGAAGCCACAGGAAATCCTGTAGTGGCTAATTATGAAATTATCTGTCTCTAAGGAAAATTTCTTCTTAACTGCATGAGCTGGCTTCTTCCCTGGAGGAATAATGTTTTATATTTCTTGTATATGTAGAGAGGAGCTTAGAAAGTGCTGAAACAAATTCCTTTTTTAAAATAAGTGGATACTAGAAAATTATAAAATCCATTTTCAGCTTTGGACACAAAATAACTAATGTGGAGAGCAAACACAAGGTAGAAAAAATCCTCCAGAATATTTCCTTTTATTTCAGAGGGTGGATGTGAATTGAATATTAATTACCTCTTTCAGAAGTGGTTAATAAGAGTGGGCTCATACTGTTTGCTGGGGAGAACAGGGAAAATCAAGGCTGGAATTCCACAGTCCCAGCCTTGCTGGGTCTAACCCACCACATGTCTGTACCAGCAGGACAAAAGCCATTTTCAGCTGATCTCAGACATGAGAGCTCTGTCACAGATTTCTCCTTGCTATAAAAACTCTATTAGTTTGTAGACAGAAACAGAAGTTAATTGAGCATCACTGTCCCACTGAGACCATATAAAAACACAACCAGAACTGAGTCAGGACCTTCTGTGGCTTTGAGTCTGTCAGTTTGCAGAGCATGGCCCCACTCTCAGGATGGGCTGGAGTCAGTAATTGGTCTAATTAATCAGCTCCTCAAACAGTGCCATTGCAGCTCCAGGGAGGTGGGGGGAAAGGAGGGGATTCTGAGAGGCTGTTTGTCAACATGGAAATGGGAAACTCCACTCTCTGGTCCAGTGGGAATCCCAGGAGAGGGCCAGTCCTGCCACCACAGGGAGCAGCAGATGTTGGAGAGAGAGAAACTTTCCAGCTGCTTTTGTGTTTAACTTGATGCTGCTTCCATGGTGCCCTTCCTGCACAATAACCCTGGGACACAGTGAGGATGGAGCAGGGCTCCCCACACCACCCTGGGGTTTCAGCCAGGCCTTGGGCTGGAGCCAGGAGCTGATCTTGTGTCAAAGCCAAGGAAAGCTGACCCTGAACAGCTCTAGAGGATCAGGGTTCTCAAGGTGGGGCAGGTGAAAATGTTGTCACTGTGATGGTTTATTGGTGACTCCAGCCAGGATCTTCAGGGTACGAAGGAGGAAGGCAGCTGAAAGCAATGGAGAGCATATAAGAAAACTTGATTTGGAAAATAAAACAGGACCCACCTTAAATGTCACATACACAGCTTAGAACAGCCTTCACAGAGTTTAACTGTAATGAGGACAAGGGAGTTCATCATGAAAAGGGTGGAAGTGTCTTCACTGGGTTTCAGCAGCTACAGGGCTATCAAAATGTTGCTTTGCTTTGCGAAGTGTTAAGTTGGCACACATAAATTATTTAAGTAATTTCTGAAAGCCAAATGTCTGCAAAGGTACCGAGGCTGCATGTAAATTCAGAAACACAGGGCTGCTGCTGGAGACAGGTACAGTGCAGTGGAGCAGAGGGAATGCAAACTGAATTGCATGGCAGACAAGCAGCATTAAAGAAATGTATTCCAGCTTCCAGCCAGTGAACCCAAACATGTTGTACATTATGCAGACTGCTCAGCAATTTGCATAATTATAAACTCCCCTCGAAACAGTAAACATTACTGCAGAATCCAGTAATACCAAAAAAAAAAAAGCAACATTAATATGAATTGCTTATTTGACTTTTTAATTTTTCCAAGGTCTCTGAAAACACACAGACTTTAGAACAGGCAAAATAGAGACTTTTACATCAACAAGTAATCCACTTTGGAAAGAAATGGAGCATAAAAATAGAAATTTTCTCTTTTAATATAAGGTAGAGGTTTTGTTGACTTTTGCAGCTGTTTGTGGTAAAGTTTTATTTTACACCTTAGATGTCTTTTTAAATTCCTCCAAAGAGTAATCCATTAAAGCACAGACTGCCAATATCTGAGGGGCTTCAGAGAAGATCCTCTTCATTGCTGTGGATGGCAGACAATATGATTACTTCAGGGGCCTCTGCTCTGTGGCTGGGGAGCAGAGGAGCTGAATTAGCAGCAGAACACTAATATTGATAGAACTCCACAGGAGACTGCAGGAGAGCTCTTCCCAGGGAGATTCAGGGAAGAAATGGAGAAGTTTAAATATGAAAATGAAAGAATTCTCAAGGAGAGAGGAATAAAAAATAATCCTTTTGTTAACAACACAAGAAGAGAATGCTGCAGTGGGAACCTCTGTGAGCTTTATGCCTGGTTCCTATTCTAAAGGCAGCCTGGTTTGGGGAGCAGTTCTGGAGGGACACTCATGCCCTGGAGGGAACTGTTGTAGCCTGAGGGAACCTGTCCCCAGGTAAATTGTGTCACAGCTTCAGGTGCATTTCCCACCTTCTATGGAGAGTGAGTGACCCCAGGACTGCAGAGGCTGCAGAGAAGCTGCAGCCCCAGGGCTGGTTGCTGGGAATTCCAGCGGGGAGGCAGCCCCAGGAATCACAGTCCAGGGGGGCTGCCCAGGGCAGAATTTCTCAGAGGTTTCCTGCTGGTTCCAGTTCAGGTACTGAAAGATGAATTAAGGAAAAGAATGAGGATGTGGGGCTGAAAAACGAGTTGAAAAGGCTGCGGGGTGTGTTGGCAGTGCTGGTGCATCACTGCCCTGTTCCTTTGTGCTCAGATACCTCATTGCAGGGCTCTCCTGTGAACTTTGAGACGAGCAGTGATGGGCTTGAATTTACCTCTGGGAGCATCCTGAGTCATCCTCCACCATCCC
This sequence comes from Neodrepanis coruscans, assembly GCA_013400695.1. Lineage (NCBI taxonomy): Eukaryota > Metazoa > Chordata > Aves > Passeriformes > Philepittidae > Neodrepanis > Neodrepanis coruscans. Next base: position 11,641 of record VYZS01022251.1, read on the forward strand.
AAAGCAACAACCTCCTTCATTCCAGCCGTCTAAAAAAGCTTTTAGAAATGAAATAAATAAAGCCAGCATCGGGAAAACAAACAATTAGCAACCAAACAAAACCAAAATTGCGAGCTTTTATGCAAAAGAAATAATTACCCCGGCAGAGAAAACGACTTCTAATTTTTTTTCTAGCAAGAATGACATAACAATAAGTCCTGTGCAATGTTTCTTGTTTTCTGTTCCTAGGCAAGAGAAAAGCTGCTGGCTCAAGCAGAGCACGATCCAGTTAATTTTCTGCATTCTCAGGCCAATTAGACAAGTTGAGAAATCAATCCCTGTCAGTCCCGTGGGCTCTGTGGAGGGGGGGTGTTTGTAATGGCCAATAGAGATTTCTTTCTGAAAGGTAAAAACACTAATTACATCTTTTGTCCATCTGTGCAATAATATTGTCATTAAGGTAAGAGTTCTGAAAGGTTCCTTTTGAATACTTCCTACAAAATTGTGGGAGACTCCATCTCTTTATTTTTCTTATCTATTTGCAATCTTCCCATCAGTGTGACCAGCACTGGGGTTTAGCTGCAGGGTTGGCTGAATTACTAAACCCACAGTGACACTTTATTTGTATGGTAATTTCAGGGGGATTAGGAGGCTATGGACAAGGAACACATACCAATATTTGAACTTTGTTGTATTTCTGAAGCTTAATTTGGACCCCCAGCTCAGCTGCTTGTTCTTGCCATCCTTTGTGGATAAAGCACTGTGCAAATCTTGTATGGATTTAGGCTTCTGAGCTACTGAGCACAAGTTAATGCAGACTGTGAAGCTGTAGGGCAGAGGCTACCAAACTTGCTGACCCTCAGGGCCATTTTCTAAATTATTTAATTGTTTCTAATAGCCATATCCCTTTGTGAGTCTCTGTGTCCCCTGTATTTTACAGACCAGGTCCTTATACCCCATTGTCCCTTTACCCATCACTGTTCTGAAGCAAAGCTAATTTTGGCAGATTGCTGTTATTAAATTGCACAATAGAGACCTCAGGGCTCTGTTGAAGAGTCAGGTTTTATCTGCTCATTAATAATTATGCATATTTTTGGTTTTCTGCTATTTT
>VYZS01022257.1:0-15146 GCA_013400695.1 Neodrepanis coruscans
GGAGGCCGCTGCGAACGGCGGCGGGGCCGCGGGGGAGCCGCGAGCAGGGGACACGGCCGGGGCACCGCCAGCCCGTGCGGGGGGCGGGAGGCCACGAGGGGACACCGGGAAAGCGGATACATCCGGTGCCGTTCTGTCCGCGGATTAACGCGCCCGGGGACAGCCCAGCCCGCGGCGGGAGCGCGCCCTGCCTCGAGGGACAACCATAAACATGCACAGACTGCTTTGGTGAATTAGATTTTTTTTTTCCCCCCTTCAGATTTGCAAGGCTCGAGGGTCGCGCTGCAGGGAGAGGATTTGATGGCGGCAGCGCGAGAGGTGTGAGCAGGGCCAGAGCGCAAAGCAGGACAAGAGATGTCGGGAGGGAGGAAGAGGAAAACTCGCGGCACGTAAAATTCAAAAGGGGGGGAACAGGTAGAGCCAAGAAATGTCAATCATTCCAGCCTCTCTTCCCAGAAAGGTACTGAAGCAAATAATCACACATCTCTAAGTACGTGGTAGCTAATGAACTGATAAGTTACAGCCAACACGGATTTGTCAAGAAAATCACATCAAGCCAAACCCGTTCCGTGCTGTGACAGTGTAACAGGCCGTGGATGTGAGTAGCCCTCAATCTGCTAAGCCTTGACTTAAGTAAGGTTTTTGACACCATCTCACAGAACTTTTAACTGATCAAGCAAAAGACAAAACATAATGAAGTGTCTGCAGTGGTACAAAATTACATCAGGAGTGCCTCACTGTGAGAAATAGTGGGACACAGCAAATACGGTTCTCTGGAGGTGGGTATGTCCTCAGTTTGGTACCAAGTTAATTTTATGAGTGACAGAATACAGTTTACATGCATTGGATTTGCCAGCAATGCCAAACAGGCAGAACTGGAAGCACATTGCAGCACAAGAAAAGAATTCAAAATAGCCTTGAAAAAGTGGTTGCAGAAATAGATGCAATTGAATAAATACAAGGCCAACTTCAGCATTTAAGCAGGAAAAAAACAATTGCACAATTGCAAGACTGGGAACACATGAATAAACACCAGGTTTACAGAAAAGGGGTTGGGGATCAGAGTAAATCACAAACTGAACATGCATCAACAATGTCACACTGGTGTGAAAAAAGCTGCAGTACAGAGAGATGTGTAAACAGAACTGTCATATCTAGGACATATGAAGAATTCCTCTCATTTAATGCTGGAAAAGGCTCACCTATATGTTCAGATTTGGTCTCTGTATTTCAAGAAAAAATACTTCCAAAAAAGTCCAGTAGAAGACAGTACCAGGAAGGGGGAAATAAAAATCAGCACTTTTAAATTATGTGACCCTAATTGAAAATAGGAATATATGAGATTTTTTAGTGTGGAGAAAAATATATTTTTTACTAAGTCATTGAAGACAGGGCAAAACTGTTTCAGACCGTATTGAAATAAATTCCAGTTACACATTAGAAACGGTTATGGATAAATAAATCTGGCATATATTCTCTACCGAGTTCTGTAAACATAATTAGTACCTTTTTGAAGATTAAGGTAAATATCCAAAAGAAGCATTTGACAATGCTGTGAAGTAATGGAGGCAGGCCAGGTAGTAATTGTTTTCAGCATAATTTTCTGTAACTGCAGTTACTATCCACATAGCTGTTCTGATCCCATTTTTTGTTCTGATAAAAGTGAATCCCAGAGACATTTAAACATTTAATGTGGTGTTGTGATCTCATGCACAGGTGCAGATATCCCCTCTGGGAGTCTTTGTCACGTTACATTCAGTAGAGCTGTGTGGCAACATATGTCACATGCTCAGCTAATTTGCTAATTTATAAACTATCTATACCTATATGAATTCTACATTTAAAACAAATGTGTCTGTTAGTGCTCATGTAACCAATGTGTATTGAGACTAATTTTCCCCAGAATCTGTTAAATTTTGGGATTTCTCTGAAGCTTGCCAGTTAGAAGACAGTGTGAATGGTTTATGTTATGGGATTGAGACCCACCAAACTCAACTCATTAGAGATGACTAAAAGGCCATTAAACAGGCCAATTTTTAATCTCCACTGAGTTAGACTGAATTCAAACTGATAGCCCACAGGCAAAAGGCTATGAATTTCATTAACAGTACCCTACAGCACTCAGTCCCCTAATGAGTGCTAATATTATTCTTCTGAGAATTAAGCTTGTTTTCTGAAAATATACATTTATAAAATTGAGTTCTGATATTTTGGAGCTTGTGTGGACAGTTTTTTCACTTCTTTTAAATAGAAGAAACAATATCACCTTGTGCAATCCACAGATTTCTTCTTCTAAGATTCTCAGTCATATGTACTCCATGCTAACCAAAATATAAACAATAAAAATGTGAAAAAGCAAATATTAATAACAGTAATACTACCCCAGTGCTCCTTGCATTTTATTGTACATGATAATCTGAAGGTCATCATACTTATTTAAGTATATTTTGTCCCCTAGCAGATAATTTCTAAGGAACAACAATTCTTTCTTCAATTCTGCAATTAATAGTTGAAGGAAAACACCAAATTCCATAAAAGCATTAACATAAAAAAGGAGATGCCATTTATTATATTTCACATCTATTTGTGACCAAGTAAAATGCTTAGTATAAGGAAATCTGAACTTTAGTTCTAATGCTGCCAAATCCCACAATTTATTTGGGGTTTACAGATATCTCGGAAGCTTTTTAGTCTCTCAACTTAGCACTTGAACTAAAAGGCCCAATTCCATTAGCAGAAGTGGACTCTAAAAAATGCTTATGATTCACACAATTTGTAGATGAAAAGAAAAATCCACATTTGGCATGAATGAATAGAGCACATAACTGCAATATGTCATCAAAATGGCAGTGTGGGAAAAGATTATGTCCAGTAGTGTCAGAAGTCTTGTTTTGATTTCTAATTCCACTTCTGTTGCCACTTACAGTATGTGAAAAGTAGTAGATGATCTTAAATGATGCTTGTTTGATTAAGGAGACTTGAGAACTATACACAGAATGACACAAAACTGGGATTGTATGTGGGCATGAAATAGAAATTTCAGGAGCAGCCTCCAATGAGGCACTCTAAGATCACTGAAAGAACAGGTGTGTCCAGTAAGGAACCATACGATAAAATTCTTGAAAATCAAGTCAGATATTGCACAGCTGGCTTTTTGTTTGCAGGAATTCTGGCTGTGTATTGTTTCTCCACCAATGCAGACAAGGCCTAGTAATGGTTAAAGCAGCATTTGAAAAATCTCTAGAGACAAGGCTGCTACCTGGTTCCTCCTGGTCTTCAACATGGCTATAAAAAGCTCAAACCAAGGCAGGCTCTTTCAAGTTAGCAGCAAAATATGATTAACTGAAACCAATTTAGAAACTGTTTCTTCATATAAACATTTTCTGTAGCTGGAGCTGCAGAGGGAGAGTTGGAGTAGGTCTAAGCTGAAGCACTTTGAATGGAGGAAGACTGCAAAGGGTTCCTTGTAACACATTGTAACACACAGTGAAATACTAAATGCCTGGAGGAGAAAACTTTTTAATGATAATTTCTTACATTTATATAGCACCTTTTATTCCCTAGAACCCCAAGCACTTCATTAACTCTATGCAAAAAGCTTTACCGTGGAAATATAGGCACTATATGCATAATTCCTTGGAAATTTCATTTTCAGTTGACACATTTCTTTCAATAATAACACATTCTGCTTATTCTGTGTACAGCAACCAAAACAACAACAGATAAAATATTAAACTACACAGTTCTCAGTTGTAGAACAATTTAAGACTGTATGGTTTACAAAACAGAAATGCACTCATGTAATGCAAACACTGCATTTAGCCCATCAATTTTCCTTCTCCATTTACTACATCAATCTCATCTTTATACCACAGTCTTGGTAGTAAGTGTTGTCTTTCATAAGATTTTCAAAATTGAAATGATTCTTGAGGTCTGAATTTCAAACAAAAATGGGCTTTATAGGAAAAAAAAAGTAGCATATTTTATTAAAGCTGCTACTATAAATTGAATAAAATTAGAGAAGGTTTTGAGTACCTAAGATATCATGTTAGGATTTTTTTTTTAAGCTAAGATGGTTGTATAAATAAAATCTCTTACCTTTACCTATAGTTTGTCTTGTCTTTGCCCTTAGACCATCACAACTACAAAAACAAGCACTCAGAAACATAATATGAAAGACGTCTGTGTGTTATTGCTCAACTTGCCATGGAATTTTTCTTTTCACCCTACAGAGATGTTTCTGGTTTCTTGGCCTTTCTTACAGTGACATAGTATTTATTTCACCAATAACAACAAATTTAGGAAATCAATGTATTGGTTGTTTCAACAAACTGTAATTAACATTATTTCCATTGACATTTTAGAATAACTTATACCAAAATGAATTGGAATTGTTTGATTTATTTCAACATAGTAGAAACCAGAAGAGGGAAAATTACTTTTTCTAACCTTTTTCTGCTATTTGAGCTGTTGATTCATGTTTTGTTGGCTTGTTTGTTTCACAGGCTCTTTTGAAATACAGTTGTCAACATTAATTAAAGAGGATTGTCTAGTCCTGTCTATTTTTCAGACAGAACAAAAAATGTATTTATAAATCTAGTCTCTACTACAAATCAAGATATTCTAGTAATCTTTGTCAATATGAATTAAACTTCTAGAATTGTCAGTAAAACAATAAGAGCACAATAAGAATGTAAAGGTAAAATTAAAACCATCAGCCATTTCATCAGTGATCCCAAGATAAGGTTAGTCCTGAAATGAAGTGTTTTGCAACAGAAGAATATTTAGAAAGTGTACCTGGGGAACTATTATAGCTTGGCACTGTGAACTGCCTTTAGAACTATCATACTGATACAAGTGTTTGAAATCTAGCTGGGAAAAGATCTCCTAGGTTACATAATAAAGACAACTGCCACTGTTTTCCCACTGCTCAGCTTCTGTCCATAGGCAATGGTATGAAAATACTGTGTCTGTGGCTTAGTCCTGCTCCCCTTGGCCAGGCCTGCACTTGCAATTACAAAACAGCTTTTGTCAGGAACAGCAGCTCCAAACCCAGCCTCCCACAGTTGTCTCCTGTTTTCTGTCTCACCACTATGGAGTGTTACTGTCATCTGCCACTGCTCAGAGAGGGGCATCTGCTGGGCCAGCAATGTCTGCCTGCCACACCAGGCTCCATTCTTAGCTGTTCTGCAGGTACCACCATAGTAAAATGTTGTCAGTTACAAATCCTGGATTCATTATCAATAATAACTAACCTTGGTCTCTATGCTTGTTTTATTTTATCTTGCATTATTCTAATTCATCCCACATTAAAAAGGCAATAGTCAAACCTACATCTTTGTTCCCTTCAGGAGGACTCTTCTCATGTCTGAGTTACTGAGCTCAAGTGTCACAGAATTCAAAGATCATAAGAAAGCAGATTAGTGTAGCACTGACCTTCTTAAAAACAATGTATTGCCTTGGAGGGTTGCCATTTGCATCACACAGAGGAAGCATTAATATATGAAAATATGCTATCAGCAACAAAACCATAACAATTTCTTCCTGCATCTGTTGATGAACTGTAATTTAGTGTGAGAGGAAGAATGTGGTGGCAATAAACTGGCCTTCAATAGACGATGGAAAAGGACCTAGATTTAACAGGTATAAATCAACGTAGCTGTGTTTAACCCAGTCTGATTACTCAGTTCACATTCTAGTGCTAAAATGATACACAGGGAGAAGACAGAAATAGTAATTTCAAGATCCCTGTTTCAGGTGTCATGCTGGGAGACTTAACACAACATAAATGGGTCCAGCTCCTACCACCTACTGGCCTGAGCTTCGCCATGACTGTCCTGTGCTGGTAAAGTGTTAGTGATGAGAAGGAAACTGCACAGACCTGTAGAGTGTCATGTTCTGGTCTCCTTCAAGTTGTATCACCCCGCTTCTTCCTAAACCCACCTCTGTAACTAGCACCAGATCACACCCATGTCTACAGCATATATTAGAGACTGGAGCAATGTTAATGTGGGAAATTAATGACAATAATTCTTTCAGGCACACTCCATCTCCAAAGCTGTGATTTCTACATGTCCAGTGAAGGACAGAGATGGCACAACATTGGGAAAGTCACCTCCTTCAGACAAACACTATTTCAACACCTTCACAAAAAGGAAAGGCTTTGGTAGCCAAGCCCTGCCACTTCTGTACTTCAAAGTCATCTGGAAGTCAGGACAAACGTGTCCAAGTGAAGACATCACCAAAAACCTTTGACTTTAGAAGCAAGTTCTATATATTTTAGCAGCACTAGAAAAATGAACAGCATCTCTCAGTCATCAAAATCACTGCCAGCGTATCAGTGTAACTACATCCCAGGCAGGATTTCAAACCACCTTTTCCCCACAGTTCCTACTGTTCTGCCTGGTAGGCAACTGCTGTATCAGCAGTTCTGATTCCTTTCATTGTCACATGGACATACAACCTCTTGTCCTTATGCTTGACACAAACAGTTACAAAAATCTTCACCGCTGTTTGTTTGTAAAGCACCAGAAGTTTGTGTACAGGAGACATAATTATATTTAAAGAAGAAATAAAGAAATCAAAAAAAGCATTTTATTACTATTAATGTGGAAGTACTGAGGAGCTTATTTTATGTTTAGGTAAGATCACAGCAGCAGAAAGTCTGTTTGATATGCCATACCTTCTGTTTGTTTCTTAATTGTAAAGAGTTTGGTTTTGATCAAGATAATTCATTATGATTATACTTGAGTTTTCTAACATCAGAGACAAGGTTTAAAAAAAACCTACAGAAGCTTTTTTAGACTATATTGTAGTGTACGGTTAAGTATATATCTTCAGGGCATGAAAACAGACATCTTTGTAATTGAATCCTGAAAAGGAGGGGGAAAAAATCCCTATTGAAAACTGTTATAGTTTTACATGGTCTTAGAGTTAATATGCAATTCTGAAAAATTACTTCTCAAATTCTGTGGCTACACATAATCAGTGTAGGGCGTGGTGTTAACAAAAATGAAAAGAGCAAGTTACAACCTAATGAGAGTTTTGTTACCCAAAAACATTTTTCTTTCCAACCTCCCCACCAATCCCTTTCTATGCCCAAGGAAGAGAAGCATCTCTTAGCTCCTCAGCTTGACCACATCCATTACTATTGGCCAAAAAGTATATTCAGTGCAATGATCAAAGCTATATTAAAACTTTCGCTTCTCTCTTGTTCATCAAGTATTTCCAGATCACATCCAACTTAAACTCTCAGATGAATCATTATGAACACCAGTTCATTTGCCATTATCTCATTCAGGAAATATTGTCTCAGGTTTGGGATTTGCAGGCAGATTTTGTCTTACATTACTACTGTTTTCAGTGTGAAGCTCATAGGAACATAAAATGTCTATTATAAGCTTGGTGAAATTACTGCAAAGACTTTAATGAACTTTCAACCAGGCTCAAAGAAAGAAAATTCTAGCACTAATTTTCTTACTAACAAAAGTTTGCATATTAAAAATAACCATAATATAGTTATTTCAGTATCCTGGAATGCATGGTGAGTAGAGGTTTCTCAGACAAATGAAAGAGTGAAGAAACTGAGAAAAACAGTCATGTTCACTTTTAAAATTTGTCCCAGTTTCCCAGCCCTTGGCTCTGGATTCTAACAAAGTGTGTGGAAATGGACTCAGATAAGGCTTTGGAAGTGTATTTTTAGTTAGACCATGCATAAAATTCATAGAGTAAAAATGGGGTATCTGTAAAAGCAGAAATAGTCAGCACAGTAGTTTAATTTTGGGAATTTCAGCAGGGGAAGCTATGTCTGAACACTCCCAGGAAGCACTCAAATCCATCTATTAGTGTATCAAATGTGTCCCTTAATTCCATCCCAAGCATATTAGAATTTCTTTTTAAGAAGTTAAGTGTGAATTGTTATTCAAATATACCTCTAGCTTTTACTTACCATATTTATATTCTGCTCTGAAACAGCATAACAGTTTTCACTTACTCTGCACAAAAGAGAATCCTGATTTTGAATCTTAACAGAAGCCAGATAATGGTGGTTTAATATTTCATGTAGATGCCTTAATCAGTAAGTCATTTAACCCAATCAAAGTAAGAGAGTACTTTTTAAAGTATCCCATTTCCAAAAAAAGCAATAACCGTAGTTTTGTCACATTTTATCAATTATGCTTTCCAAAAGAGGAGGGTGTTAACACATTTGTGACAGTACATCAGGAAGCATAGCTTTCCACAGTGACTGTTAAAACAGCACCTGCCTGGGAAAACAGTGCTTATTAGGATTAACTTAAAGACAGTGGGTACTCACTAAGCCTGCATTGTATATGATCACTTCCATCATGAATGCATTACAGTTTATCTCATCCTTTAAAGAGAAATAATTATATCTTGAGAATTCCTTTTTTTTTTCCCTGACAGAGCTGACAGAACTTAAAACACCAGGCCCAAGGAAGGAGAGCAGTGGCTCGAGGCATGAGCCCTCCTGTGCTGCAGCCGGACAGTGCAGAGGGCAGTTCAGGCCAACAAGAGCTACAAGAACAGTCACAGCACATCCTTTCAGGAGTTTCAAGTAGTAGGTTGCGGAAAATTAATGATGCCCGACTGTCAAAGCTTGTGTTGATCAAACAGCTCTCCAGCCTGCTGAGAGCAGAGAGGATGAAAATGCCATTTCAGGCAACATACTGCTTTTGCTGTCTAGGACCCAGCAACAGGAGATCATAGTCCTTCACAGCAGTTCAGGGTGCTGATACTTGATATTAAGAAAGGTTTGGCTTGTAGATGTGGCTTTCCAAACGTGGAAGACTATGAGAAGGCCAAAGTGCTTGCCCAGGGACAGGTGGAGAGGGCTGGACTTGAGAGGTGGTGAAGAGCATGTCACTGTAAACCAGAGTGCCACATAGCCAGGTAGTGCTGAACAGGTGTGGGTGGGTGTGTCACATACGGGTGCAGAGCTGTAGTGTAAAGGTCAAGCCATATGCTCAGTTGGACAGGTATAGGGGTGCTTTATGGAAAGGTACTGAAGAGTGGACATAGTCCAGATTATGTGTGTGTGCAGGAAACTGAGAAGATTTCAGAACAATTTCCCTATAACATCCTAGCCAGAGCACTCCCAGGGAGCCCAGAGGGGACATGATGAATTGTATCACAGGAGCAATTTCTACTGGACAGAAGGGACAAAGCTGTTTGGCCCCCCTACACTTCGCAGTTCTTTTGTTCTGAGCAGGATGAGGGTATTTTACTTGCTGGGAAGGGAAAGCTGATTGAACAAATCACATTTCCCAGTAAAAGTGGGAAAATTACATGTCTTGGGGGGTTCGCCACTGGAAATACTATGTGAGTGATTACCTGTGCACCTAAAACAATAACCTAATATAGACTAGTATTTCTCAGTGTCAACCTGCAATGCCCCCTAACCATAGATCTCAAAAAAACCCACAAACTTTTTTGTTAAATTTAATTTAGAAATTACAATTTTTTAATATTTTTGTTTTTACACTGGGCTGGGTTTGAAAAGAGACTATGGAGAAAAGGAACTATGATGAAAAAGGCTACAGATTAATCCAATATTTCTTCTTATTTTATGTTTTACCTCAATGTAACTTGAAGTGTAAGAAGACTGGCCTGGTCCAGATTTGATCATTCTCATCCAAAACCTCAGAGATTTGAAGAGCCTGTGCTTTATGTTCTGCCTTATGGTAATATTATTTTGATTTTTACTTTACAACTATTTAAAAGCACTCACTAGAAGTTCCTGCAGCTGTTTGGTCACATAATAACAGACAGACTCTAATTTCTCATGCATGGCACTCAGCATGGTGTAATCAGAAAAAAGGCCCCAAACCTGCTCCTGCATTCTAATAAGTGTTTGTGTCACTTTGTAGGAGATCAGAATCCTGTCCAAATTCTGCAAAGTCTAATAGAACAACAGTTGCCAAGTGACAAAATCCATCAGAAGAAACAAAGTAAAAAGGAACATCTTTGTTTCTGATCTTAACAGCTTCAGTACTGGCAAAAGAAATGTCAAGCCTTCCCAAATAAAGCCATTTAACCGCTGTAACTGCTATTAAATATAAACAAAGACATAAAAACAGAGTAATTGGAAGCCAGGATATGAACATTTGAAACAGTAGCTATGTATACAATGCCAGTTTTGTTAACATCATCTACTCCTGGAGCTGTGCAGCTCCACTGCCCATGTCTGTGCTGGGAACACAGGCATAGGCCTCTGGGGCCTCCTGCACGTGACCAGCAATGGGGAATCCCAAAAGCAAAATGGCTGTGCAGTGATGCTGCAGCATGGTGGGAGGAGAAAAGGGACTGCAGAGAGGGGCAGCTTCTTCCCCTTTACTGCCATGCAGGACACACATTACACAAGGAAGCAGGAAGAGTCCTTCTCCCCAGTAACTCCTCTCATCTTAGTAAAGGCAAGCAAGTGAAATTCCTGAAGGCAGCTACTTGTTTCAAAGGCTCTGCCACTGTGGCAATAAGACAACACACACTGGCAGGTAAAATTACTTGATAGATAATATAAAAGTGAGAACCTAATGGGCATTAGTTAGTGTGTTAAAAATACCACCATTTTTCTTGCATAAGACACAGCTATTCAATAAATGCACTATTCAGCACTGATCATCCATATGATATGGTAAATGAAGATAGAATTTTTGTAAGTAAGAATTATGGTCTTGTCTGTACACAAAGCCTGTATCCATTTAATATAATCAGCAAAGAAATGGATGTAGCACAGTCAACATGTAGACAAAATGAAGGGGGTAAAAATGTATGTGTTTCTTCAAGACTTCAGCCTTGTTTTATGCAGGTAAAATGCTGGCATTTGTTGTCTGAGCACAACATATAATGATCAAGATTTTCGATGTGAGGAACAAGACTGTGATCCACTATCTGCTGGTGTCCAAGCTGGTCTTCTGGGGAACTGCTAAAAGAAGTAAAACAGGATTGTTTGTGCAGAATTACACTGAACTGCTATCTAAGACATGGCCATGCTTCAGTATTATAAAAGAAATACATGGAAGTAATTAATTGATATCATTAAACTACTGTGGTGTGGAGCACATATTGCACTCTAGCATATTGAATGTTGACAATTTATTATTTCAGGATTTATGACAATGCCTCTGTGATAATATTTCTGCAAATTCTTTCAGTCAGATGTAGGAAGGAGAATTCTGCACAGTATTAACTGCCACAGAACTGAAGAGTTGTCAAAACAAAATGAGCTATAAAAACAATAATATTCAGGCAACATCACTCTCATTAAACACCTAATGATGCCACGGGCATATTAGTGGGGGGATGCTCATGAGGCTTATGAGGAATTAGAAAGGAAAAAAAAAACCCTTGCTCCTAAAACCGCTTGCCAAGCTGTTTGTACATTCTGCCGCAGGCAGTTTCTTGAAAAAGATGGAGACGTGAATGGAGGCAGGCAGTGACTATTAGATGCTGATGATGGTGAGGGCAAGCAGAACTGATGCTAGAGATTAAGAGCTGCATTTTGCTTTCAGTTATGTCTCGCCTGTCTCAACATTTCATAGTATTTAAATGAATCTGTTACATAAGGCATTTCTCCTGTCTACGCTGCTCAGCAGCCATATTCTCCTTTCTGGTAAGGACTGTCTTGGGAAACTTGCCAAGCTGTGACAGAGCAGTGCATAAAAGGAAATCATGCTCATAAGCTGGGGGTGGGGAGAGCTGCAGGTGAACAGATTCAGTGCAGCAATATATATCCAGTTTCCTGTCTCACAATCTGAGGGTTTAAATTAAATGGGAGGCACAAAGCTACTTTAAAATAAAGTGCATAGGGCTGTTAAAGACCCCAAACCACTCCATTAATTTGTTTCAGGGTGGGTGTGAGCACAGTGCAGCAGAATTGCTCAACACTGCACTGGCTGCTGCTTTGGCAGATTTGAAGGAAAAGATATGTATTTTCTTTTAAGATGTTAAAAAAACCCATCCTGAGCCCATTCCTGCCAGACACGGAACATCTCCTTTACACTAAGGAAGGATTTGAACCTTTAAACTAAAGAAAGAGGGAAAACAAGGGAGGACCCAGCATCTTGTAGGAGTAAGTTATTACCTGCCTGCCAGGACCTGCCTGCAAGTTTTGTCATTTTCTATAGAATTCAGGGANCTTTGGCATGTAAAGAGTATCTCAGTTCACCTGTAAAGTAAATTTGCCAGGTGAGCTTTACTCTGGCCACAAAACAATTTGCCCTGGAAACAATTTCAAATTTCTTAAATGATTGGGGACAGGTGGAGGGATTTTTAGCTGAAGTTTAGTAACACAGATATCTACTGGTGATTAGGCAACTTGCACAATGCTGAAGACGTGAAGGTCAAGGAGACTCTGAGCTTGGAGTCTGTAACAATGGAGCAATGTCCAGGCATCTCCAGATCAGATCAGGATTCATTACTAAAAGGTACTGGTGTGAATTACTCTACTAAGCACTTTTACCTGCTCCATCCCTGAAGATTTACTGTCCTTTCACCATCTTCAGTTGTCATAGTAAAAGACAGGTAAAGAAATGTGTTGGGGCTGATAAATTTTTCGACAGTTTCACACTGCACACAGACTAGGATTTTTCATCTTAATGACCTGCAGCTGAAACAGATGTTTTTCTTTAGTGTTTTAAAGCACTTCACAAAATTTAATACTAATTTATTCTTTCACAGTAGAGGAAAAAAAAAAGATGCTTGATATCATTACTTACATAATAGAACAATGTGAAAAATGGAAACAGATGTTTCTCATCTAAGCATGAATAAGAAGGAAGTGAAAGAAAAAAAGATGCTGTGGTAGTAGTGATTAAGAGAAATAATATGACTTGGTTAAGTCAAGATAATTTCTTATGGATCTCCAGTGAGTCCCGAAAGATCTTTCTAACAACTTGGTCCCTGATTCAGCAAGCACATGGAAGTGCTTAACTCCAGCTGTGGAGGTTGAATCACATGCTTCATGTATAATGTTTTTAAAAGATGTAGAGCCAAATGAAGGGTTTCCAGTTAGGAGTTGAGGGAATCAACAGCATCGTTCCTGTAGACAGTAAAGCACTCACTGTTTTCAGAAACTACAAACATCAAAATTTGAATATCAGAATAGAAATAAAGTCAAACTGAAACGTTGTTCTTGAAACATAAATGCTTTGTTTTTCTGCAAGCACAGACAGAGGGTTGCAAGATCCAGAAAAAGCAACCAGGGACCCACTGAGAACTCCAGCTGTCCTCAAGGGATGCAGTTACTGGCAGCAGGGATCTGATCCACTTTGGCAACTGCCTCTCACCAGAGACCGTCCCTGCAGAAGAAGAGGTCCAACTTTAGCTCCAGGACCTTCCCTTCTAAAGATCCTTTGGAAACCTCCAGTGACATGTGTTTCACTGAGGGAAATGCAACCCTTTACCAATACACCACTGAGAATTAAGATTACCTGCTAGAGGATGCACTGAACCTGGGCAAGGGATGTATGTAACATCTCCCTCTATTTCTGTGTTTGGCAGGATCTGAGTGCAGACAAAGAACCCATCTCTCATTAGTACAAAAGTACTACCTTTTGTCCTAAGCCTGCCTTGGAAGGTGAAGGATCCCAGGTGAACCATCAGATTGTTCCCTAACCCCCTCTTCCCTCTCCCCTTCCAGAACAAAACCCAGGTAAGAGATGCATCCTTGCCCCAGGGCCATTCCCATAGCTTCTGCAGGGCTCCAAGCAGCCACAGGCTCTCACTTCTTTGGAAGGCAGGACAACCTCATCCTGTGCTACCAGCCAGGAGCAAGGTGCAGAGATTTTCTCCACCACAGGAGATCCTTCTGGCATTTCCATTTCATCGAATGCCTGCTCAGACAGTTTTCACTCTTTGTTACCCTAGAGAAAATGACCCTCTCTCCAGCCTAACTGAATTATTTTTGGTCCATCTGCAACAACACATTCTGCCCCAACTGGCAGAAATGTAGCTACTCTTGATGTTCCTGACAAGAAAGGCAGGCAAAGGAAATGTTCAGATTTCCCAGGGATTGCAGCACTGTTAAAAAAATTTAAATCCTTTTGTTTCTAGACTATACTGATCTATTAGGAAACACTGGGAAGAAATGTAGAGCAGTATAAAATTCCTTTTACAGAGGAATTCTTAGAAGGAAAAATTGAAAACTAAGCTTCGAATCCTCTTGTTTGAGTTTTAAGGACAACATGTCAGTTCCAGGAAACTGTCGCTTTCCACTCAGCATTTTGAATATGAAAACAATGTTTCTGAAATTGTCACTGATTTTAGCATAGTTGCTGAGAGATTTGGCCCTGTATGCAGTCCACAGACTGTGCATGCAGAATTAATACTCTGGTTAACATTGCTATATGCAAATGTTCCCAGGATGCAAGGAGAGATTTGTATTTCAGATAAATATTTTATGGGAGTTTTGTGTGTACATGATAAATGAATAAATGGAGGGACACAAGGGGACATGAAGATCATGTGTGAGAACTGCATTAATTCTTAAATGTTTGCAATGGCCACAAGACGGTTAAGGAACAAAAAGATTTATTATTGTAATTGCATAGGAGAGAACAAGGGAATTGTTTCATGTTTTAGTTTCTCCAGCTGCAGAGCTGGCTTGAGAGGTTCTCCAGACCCTCCTGTCCCCATCCTTTCCATCCTATGTGCCTTCTTCCCACGGCTACAGATTACCATCCCTTTAATTCTGCCAATTCAACCATTTGCATGATCAAGCTTTAAACCAGCTCTAATTACAACAATCCCACTCTCAGTTTACTTGGTCTTTCCATCATTTCCATTTTGAGGGCCAGTAACATATAAAATCTCAGCGCTAATACAGTGCTGTGAATATGAAAAAACTGGCATGTCAAGGAAACTGAGAAGAGGTGTCAGAATTTGGGAGTTAAAAAGGAGAGTTATGTGGAAAAACTGTCACTGATTTCCTGCTGTTTCATCATCTGGGTCACCCCTTCCCTACCTTTCCAGTTGTCCTTATTCCACTGAAGTTTTACTGCTACTCTGGAATTACATGAAGCTCTCTCACATTTTAACTATAAGAAATGTAATACTGTATTTGTCCTAAAACCTACATGAGTAAAAGAAGATCCCTGAGGGATATTATTAACTGCCTGCTACTTATCATT
>VYZS01022257.1:15177-30623 GCA_013400695.1 Neodrepanis coruscans
ATGGTTATTCTCTGAGACAACTCTCCTGTTTAATCTTTATGCTCTCGACAATAACCCTTCTCTCTTTTTGATCAAGTGTTTAATTTTCTTGAAAGATTTTCTCCGACTTTAGTTATTATTGAAGGGGATTTTAATTTTACCCCAACTCTTTAATGGCTAAATCTTGCATATCCACTATTTCAAATAGGGGTATTTCAGTTACTCTAAGTAAATAGTTCAAGGATTTGGTCTTGATAGGTAGCTGTAAAATTTCAAATCAAAACAAAATTGAAATTGCAGTATCTTTTCCACTTCAGAATAGAGTTTTTAGTCTCCCTGAGTGACCTGTCATTATATTGGAATAAGAAATGATACTGCTAGACTGCTACAGAGCATACTCCCATGTCAGCAGAGTTTCATCAGCATGAGTGGCAACCCTATATAGGAAATCAGTTAGCTCGTTATTTCATCTGCAGCTGATCAAAGATAAACAAGATAAAAAAGACAAACAAAGGAAAGTGTTGATGTAGTTGTCTTACTTTCCTAGCTTCCACAGGCAGTATTATTGCTCATTTTCCTCTAACTGTTTATAGTAGAACTTTAAAGCATAAAAGGAGAGAAAAAAAACCCAAAAAAACAGAAGAGGTTCAGCGGAAAGTAAAGTCCACAAACCCTTGAAACCTGCTTGATTTCCCTTCTTACAAGCATTCTCAGTCCTTCTCCATTGTCACTGCATTTCACAGCACAGGGAAAGTCCGTATCACAGGTAAACATCTAATAATGTAACAGTTAAATTTAGAGCAGCCCATAGAGCGGGGAAAGATTGCACCGTAGGACTGAGAAGTCTTTTGGGGAGGCTTGTTTTGTTTTTTATACTGGGCAATCCTGTTTCCAATGACTTTGTTGTCCACAATAATTACAATAGTTTAGAACAGTCTTCTGTCCTGGAGCCAATAAATTATTAGACTGAGGTCATGATTTTGTCTGTATTCCCAATATTGGCTGTCTTCTACTGTCTGACCTGAATGTCTGTGAACAGAAGCACAGAGCCTCAGTTTGCTCACTCCCATACAGATGCTCTTCTTTCCTGGTTCCCAGAGTCAAATTGGGAGCTTGGTACATCTTTCTTACAGCCTGAAACAAGATGGTCATTCACTTACCCTCCTTGCTCCTTTTCCACAATAACCCATCCTCACTGCTACTCTCCCTCCCAGCATGGACTTGGTACCAGAAGGTACCAGGAGCTGTGTAGGATACAGCTGCTCCATGATCTGGAATTCAGGTGAGGAAAAGAGTCAAAGTAGGCAGGGCTTCTAGTCAGCAGACACTAGAATATGCTGATCTAAATATGTACATCTGAGCCTTACATTTCCTCGTCTGTAAAAACAATGTTGAACTACTTTCCTATTTCTCAAGAAAGTTACTAGGCTTAATAAATTAATGCTCACATAACACCATACTGTCAGAAAAATATTTTCCCTAAATCAACGTTTTCAAAAATATTTGAGTTGATGACTGAAATTAATTTTATAAACAGGTACAACACAGACTATAAATGGCAGCTAATAACCTCAAGATGAGCCCCTTAAGAATAATATAATATTGCAAAATCTTTCAGTCTGAGTATTCATTTCCCGTTGCATTTCTGTTGAGGCAGTTGGGCTCAGCAGCCCCATTTGCTTTCTCAGCATTCAACGCCAGAGTACACAACAGTACAGGTGGAAGGAACGCAGCAAGAGTGAGGTGTAATCACCAAAGAAATGGAGCAATAGACTTAAGAAGAACATGATTCTCACAGCAGGTCAGCTGAAAAGGCAGCTGTACATTTCTTGGCTAGTACCAAGTGTCCACTACCACCTTACAAGAGCATTGTGGCTTTAGATTTTATCCCAATTGACTGAAATACATAGAGATTTTATAACAGTACCTTTGCTTTTCAGAGAGTACTGGTTCTGCCCCAGCACAGGGCAAACTTTCTCCAATACTTAATTTTTCTACCCCTAAGGCTCAAACAAGAGATTTGTAGAGAATCTTTGTGTGCTGCCCTTCACACTTGTGCTCAAATCTTCCCTGCTTAATGAGCCATGGGCTGTTGCTTTGAAACAGAGGACATTAACAGTTCAGAAAAACTAAACCCCTGCAGATTAATCACCTTCCTTCTTCATGGGCCCAATTCCAATCAGCAGACAGAGTGAAAGCAGAGTATCTTCATGTACACTGCCTGACTGATAAGCCTATTAGCTGACCACTATCCTGGATTTGACAAGCATATAGCACGTCTTCTTTCGTTCTTTATTTCAAATGAATTCCAGAGGCCTCCAAATGTCATTATATTCACAGAAATTAACAACGTGAAGCCATTTTGTGATTCTCCTAGTATTCCTCACTTCCTAAACCAGTGAAATAAATAGTATCTATTTCATACTTCTTGATTTTTAAAGTTAATGTTTTATTGCTTTCTGAACAGCATTTAACCACTAGATATCATTTCTGAGTCCACCATGCAGTAATCCTTGCAAAGAAAAGGACCTCAATCTATCTTGAGAACTACAGTTTGCTAGAAACTGGCCAGAGACTAAGGGTATTCCTGCTCCTCGGTAAATCACTAATAGCTTTACTGCTACTTAGTCTGACCACTGCATTTTAGTACAGGAGGGATAATATGAAAAGGAAACGGGAGTAAGTGTTGGCCAAAAGGACAGCAAACTCATCTAAAGGCCTTTGCCAAACTTTGAATATAGCATAGGCAGGACACAGTGCTTAATTTTCTGGAAACACAGAGAAAAGAAACAGCTAAACAACCACTTGTGCTGTCAGCAAAATTTCCTCCATTCCACTGCAAAGTAGGCTCAGAAAAGACAAATGGGACATGGCACTAAACAGTTAAACAGACTTGAACTGCTTCAATTTATATAATGACAATACCCTTCCATCACCATAACCCACCTCTTCACCCCTGCCCGCCCCAGCTCTCCATGGTTCGGGAGACTTTTTGAACAGAGTGATTCTAGCAGAACATGAAGGAAATACCAGCTTTATCTTTTGATCATTTCTTACTCATCTCCTTTCTCCTGTTGGGTCAAATCTCAGTCTCACTGAACTCCTGATTTAGCCTATTAGCAGGTAACAGTGAACCTTCATCCTAATTTCATGTTTCCCATGTTTCCATTTTTATAGCCCTTAGAGGCTACAGGAGTGTGCTGCTTTGATTGCCTTTACCTTATCCTTCCTATAGGTCATGCAGGTCAGCGGCACACCTGGAATAAACTGGGACTGTTATTTCAACCATCAGTCACTCTTCAGCTGGAAGGCAGAGTCCTGTTAGCAGGGAGATTGAAGTGTTGCAGAGCAAAGCAGAGGACAGTAGTGTCTTTGATGGTAACTATGTGCTTCAGCTCCCACCTGTTAACAGGTATCCATGGGCACAGCTGTTCCCCTGGCTCTGATTCCATTTGAACATATTCTGTTGCTATTGGAGCATTTCAGTAAACAAGATCCAGAGTCTGCCTCTGTGATCATGCACCACAGGTTAGAGTCTCTGCAGATTAAAAGTCAAAAAACTGTGCTGTTTTCCTGAGCTGAGGATTTGGCCCAACAGTATTAATGTTCCTCTCCACTAAGCAGGACCCTTTTCAGGCAAGACACTAAACAGCATTTGATTAAGGCTGCTGTGAGTAGAGTGTGCACAGCACCACAAATTCACCAGAAATGGCCCTTTACAAGAACCACCCGGATGCTACAAAAAGAGTCACGTGCAGAGACCCCATAAATACAACAGCACTTCAAACTGGACATCTTTGTAGCCCTTCAGTGTCTGCTGAGGTCACAAGCCCTGCAGTGGGCACATTAACTCACCATGTCTTCAGAGGCAAAAACACTCAGATGGATGCAAACATATTTGCTTTATGATGACGCATAAAGAGTCTGCCTGGAGTCTCCCAAACAAGCCTCCCCTCTCCTTTAGTGGCACGCGAGCAGTGCACACTACATGCTTTAAATGGGATTCAAGTCATTTTTTCATTGCTACTAGAGCAAGTACTGCTGGAGATAAAAGCAACTGTCTCAGAAGAGCAGGTATGACATCTGCTACATAGCACCAAAAATAAATCTTTAACTTCCTCTCATACCTGCCAAACCCGCTCCAAGGAAATAAGCCTGGGAAATATTACAAATACACACTTCTCTCTGATTTCAAAGGAAGAACTGACCTATTTTTTTCTTTGCCCATTTTAAACATTTCCTATGAGAAGATCAGTTTGCTAAAACAATAGGCTATGTTTGGAATAACCACAATCATAACAGAAAACTGCATGCATCTGAAAAGGGCAAGTGGCCTGATGTTTGCATTGAAGGTAATTCACGCTAATACTGCTATTTATAGTGTAGCAGCACCTTAGGGATCCAGTCATGCTCAGCACACCTACTTGGTACGCACTATACAAATATGAAATCCGATAAGTCTCTCTCCCCCGTAGTGTACTCATCATACTTGTGATTTATGGAAATGGTTGTGTAATGCCATAAAATTTGGGAGTGGTTCTTTGTGAAATTATTTTCTCTGGTTATATTTGTGTAGTAAGTATTTTCCATATCCTTCCAATAACTGACTTGGCTTACAAGAAGACAAGATATTTGTGTATTGGCAAAGATGACCTACTTAAATCAGGAACAATTAAAGACCCAGTTCCTCTTTACAAGCTTGCATAAAGAACCACACACACACACAAACTGAACTGAAGATGCCAAGAAACATTTCTCAGTGCTACAAATCTGGTCATACAGGAGGGTCTAAGGCGGGGGGAAACAAAAAAGGAAGTGCTTGTGATTCATTATTAGCAATGTAAATAGGGCACATTTGGAGGCTGTCATCATCCTGATCGCTCATCTGCTTTTATTAGCCCTCATTCTTTATTCTTATTGTCTGGTTTTCTGCGCTTGTCGTTAAAGTTAGTTATGTTATAGGCATCTGTTTAGCATATTCTATATGAAAATGCAAATGGAGATGAAAATCACCAGTAAAAGAAATATATGCAGCTTCCATGTCATGTACGTATTTGACTGTAGCATGTCAAGTACAAAAGAATTACCACTTCATAAGTCTGTGTTCATTATGTGCATTACTTTTTTACCAGCAGATGGCAGCTTACTATTACTTCAAATAGGTTATTTTGTTAATGTCAGATGTTTTAAAGTTCTAAGTGGTTGGTAAAAAGCTTTGAGCTCATTTCAAAGGTAATTTTTAATTCAATTTCCTTCTGCATCATCCCCTCTAGAAAGTGTAATCAGAACAAAGCTACCTGCTTCAGTTCACAGTCCTTCTGTTGACCAAGGCTAAACACTATCTACACAGTTACCTGATAGTAAGTTCATGCAGCACCAGTGGGTATTATTATCCAGCCTCAAACACTCACTGCTGCTACCAGCCCCCTGAGGCACACTTTACACTCCCCAATTCCCAGTCTATGCTTGGGAAATTGCACACAATATTATTAACACTAGTAGGCAACATGAGGGGTGTGACTCTCTACAAGGATGCCAGTGGTTTATTTACTGCACTGTTGCTTTGATGGTGTCTGAATTTTAGGTAACAAAGAGTTAAAACTCTCATCTGGGCAATGCTGGCTGCCTCCTGCACTGCAGCCAAGGAGGTCCAAGGGCACAAGGAGTCTGTGCCAGGAGATGCAGCCTGCTGTGGCTTTCTGAATTCCTGCTGCTGCCCCAGGCCATCCTTTAACCCAGCCAGAGCTGCAACTATGAGCCCATCTTCCCCAGTCTAACACAGGGCTAATAATGAGAGCTTTCCTAGTGCAACACTGACATGTATAGACCTCACAGGCATGGTAGTGCCATCTACATCTTAAAACCAGGCACTGGGAAGAGACTTATGCACCAAGATCCTCACTCTTCACTGACCCTTTGGTGACATTGCTCAGTCTGTGTCAGCCCATCTTCCCTTCCTGCCCCAACAACTGCCTCCTTTGTGTCAGTATTGGCATTCAGGTCAGCCTGATGAGGCACTTGGATCTGTTCCCTCATCCAACTCTGCCACCCACCACAGCACACAAATGCTCCTTCTGGCTGTATCGACACAGAGATTTGTGCTGGATTAAAGGAATCACATGACTCCCAGCTTCTCACAGGAGCAGAACTCCTGTCACCTTACACCACAGGTGTGCCAGCTTGGCCTTTCACTCTGGGATGGTATTTCAGGCGCACATCCATTTCTGCCAGCTCTCAAAGCCACTGAGAACAATGATGGGTTGAAAGAGATTGTACAGGGGGTGGGAAGGAGGAAAGGACAGACTGTTTTTTGGGGCTGGACTGGCATTTTGTTTATTTGTTTTTTTGCTTTGCTTACATGGCAAACTACCTTTCCCCAGGGCTGCATAGGTTCTTTCAAGTCCTGCAACTTCCCAATTTGTGTTCCTTGTATTTTCACACTGAAGTGGCAAACAAGGGATCCAGATCACTTTGCATCTGTTTAAGCACTAAACAAAACTAGAAGTTCCAAAACAAAGAGTACTGATACACGCAAGTCTGTAACCTATCTTGGTAATGCAGTGTTTTCTTTTACAAGCAGTCCCACATAGCCTCATTTTAATGATCTGCAGAGAGACACAAATTCACCAGTGGTATTCAGTTAGAGGTGGAAAACAACTGAGACAGCAGATGCATTATACAAATGGGAAAGAGAGATGAAAATGGGAATGAGAAAGGAAATGTAACAACATTTGGGAAAAAGAGGAGAGCATTGTAGTATGGGGAACAATAGGACACGTATACATGGTATCAGGCCAGATTGACCAGGGGAGATCAAAAATATGCCAAGAAGAACAGCTCAGCAGTAAGAGGGGAAAGACTAAGAGTTCTTTTCTATCCAAGATGCAGGACACTGGATAGCCATTGTGGTGAAGTCCTCATGGGTAGAGCTATGCTTATAAAATAGCATTGATAAAGTTCCAACAGCCTTTTGTTGGAAAAACGACAAATGGAAGTATTTAAGAATCGCATAATGACTTTTGACAATTCCTAAACAATAACCAGAAAATACATGCTAATCAACCTCTCTTCCTCATGTGGACAACTGCATAAGCAAAGCAGTTCATAATAGTCAAAGTATGTTTAACATCAGTAATTACTGTAATTATTGCATTCTTAAGAGAGTGTATTTCAAAATTGTATTTTTCAGTTGAAGATTAAAGAGCTACTTCTAGGTTCCTACCTTCTTTAATAAAGAAAGATTTCATCTAGTCTCAAAAGCTGAACATTATTGTAGATGAGATTTGCTGTCATCTTACTAAGTGCTAGCAGCAAACATTTAGCATTCCCATTACTTTCCCACCCAAACCTTACCTACTCACATTGAGAAGCAAGCTGGATTTCTTATACCCACATGCCACCTTTATCTTGCACTCAGAGATACCTGCCACTATTGGACCCCAGCTTTTCTGCTCTGCTTCACAAAGTGAAAGCAGGTTTGTGCCTCAGGGCAGAAAGAGGGCAGCTTTTCACGCCTGTGATGCACAGGTACCCTGCTGACCTTCTAAGCAGCCTCCTCCTGCCTCCAGGGAGGCTGCTGTGAACAGCAGAGAAAGCTGCTGGCTCACCCATGGCCAATATGCAAACAGCAGCCACCACATTTGATGCTGTGGTATACACTTGACATTGGAAAGCCATTACTTCAGAGTGCAAGGCAAGAAGGGAATCTTTTAATTGCACATCAGCAAGCAGTGGAAGTCCATTCAGCTAGCTTTGCATTTGTTATATACACATCACCTTCATAATGTAGGCAAGGTTCACAAGATTTGCCTATGACTACAGCATACATCCCAGAAATGGGGGTGGAGGGAAGAGGGAGAGACAAGACATCTCTCAGTTTGCTGGGCCCTCTCAATCTCACCTTGCAAGCCAGGAACAGGTTAGCTCCTGGCCTTGCTACTGGAGAAAACAAAGGAAAAGTCCCACATCCTGATGAGAATTCAAAGCAAAACTATGCCCTGTGGATTTTGTCTGAGATACGGCATTGCCTAAATCAGGTCTAAATGCTACACAACACAGGATGAAGAACCTCTTAATTCCCAAAAATCTGTCCCAAAGGCTGAGCACTCTTAGTGCTCTTTATCTTGTGCACTGAGTCATATTAAATCAGTTGTTGGACTCAGCCTAGGTTTGCCACACTTCCTCCAGTGCACTGCATCTGGAAGATGGATGAGTTGCAACCTGAGCCTAAAGTCAGGATGTGCATTCCCTTCCTCCATTTTCCTCAGGCTTTATACCTAAAGCAGAGCAGCAACTAGGTGACTTATCTGCTGTCAGCACCCTTCTGTTTTTTTCAGTTTCCTATCAGGGCACAGAGAAGCCACAATGCTGAAGAACTCCCCTCGCTTTGCATCAGATTTTCCACCTCCTTCTGTGACTTATCATGCCAAAATCTATTTGAGTGATATGGAAAGCACGGGATGAAGGATCAAAACCTGCAATTTTGTCTAGAATATGCAGCAAATGCAGTCTAATTAGAAATTAATATTTATATGTTCTTCTAACATGATTCCCTCTGCCCCAAAGTATCACTGTAATTTCAGTTAGAAGACAAGAAGGAGCGAGGTGAAGTTTCTTAGTAGAGAAACACAGCAGTCCCATGCAGGCCTGCAGGCTGACAGCACTTGGTTCTACAGAGATGCCAGACTGCAGAACACGGGCAGAGGAGCCCACGGACAGGAGAGCTTCAAGACATTAAATACCTGGTGGCTGAGAGCTGGTGCAGCTGCAACAACCAAGAAGGGTTTGTCTTCATCTGCTGAGCAGGGCCGTGGGCTCCGTCCCGGCGCAGGCGGACGTGGGCGCGTCACGTGCAGCGGTGTCCCGGGAGCCCCGCTTCCTGCAGAGCTCCACAGAGGGCAGCGGCTCAGACAGCGCAGGAACTGGAGCCAGCAGGGAAAAAAAAGCCTGTCTTACAACACATCTCACTGTGAGGATGTCCCTAAACAACATCCCTGCATTTGCCTGTTGGTTTCTGGGTAGAATTAAGTCCTAGAAATGAGTGACCCAAATCTGGCACCACAAAAAGGAGCTTCCACATAACTGGATGCTTAAAAAAACTGCACCACAATGTAGTAATAAAGTTGGGAATTAAATATATGGCAGAAAGTCAGGATTTGACTGTGTGTATAAAGGAGATCATGTCCCATCATAAGTCAATGGATTAAAACTAGCAACAAAGCAAGGCCTGAGCAACTACAGGACGGAGAATACCCTCAAATGAAGCAAACAGCTAAAAACAGGAATCATTAAATCGCGTTTCATCTGCTAAACATATGCAAACACATTAACACCAAATTTAGAACTGTTGGTTTTGTGGCATGTTTTCTCTAAGAACCTGTGTTTTTAGTCCAACATCTGAGAAGATCTTTGGACGAGCTCCACAGTGCTACATACCCTGCAGTCCTACTTGGTTGGGGTGTGGGACAAACACAAGACCAATTCTTCAGCCGAGACTCATCTACTGTGGCAAATACGATGAATTAAGAATATAGTCACTATGTCACTGGATCCTACAAATTAGAAGTATTCCAAGGGTTACTAACAAAAGAAATGACAGGATATACAGAGTTTCATTTACAGCTTGTACACTGAAAGTCAGGCTCCTTACCCAGGAGTGAATTTTACGCAATGAAACTCAAATTTTAAGTAAATGCAAATAGCCTACACTGAAAATGTGAAAAATAAACAAAGTATAATTTAATTTAATTTGAGTGCCCAAGCAAGTCATTCGCAAGTCTGTTTAATGTTTAGGAAGAAAAAGCCTTAGTTCAGTCTCTCCAAATGGTTTTAGTTACTTCTGTGACTTTCCATCTCTTGAGGATAATCTACTCCTAATAAGGACAATTGCTTAGATTTATTACCCCACTGAGGTCTTGTTAAAGATCTAACAAAAATCCTATTTAAATGAAAAGGACAATAGAATCTTTGAAGTCAGTGTAGAGTTTAATTAAAACCTGAAACAGAATCAATGCCTTTATGCATTAGAAAAGCAAAAACAGATTTCGAAGCTGTTAAACTACATGTAATTGGCATAAACTATCCATTGAGCCAAAGTAAAAAAAAAAAAAACCACAAAAAAACCCCAGACTATCATATGGAAATTGGAGTCTATTAATAAATAACAAACCTGACACATGTGCATAGCACTATATTTTTGCATGCATTTTTTTTATTTGCCTAATTTGCTAAGCATATCTTAGAGCAAACATGAGACATGCTGGCTGTTAAGCTGAACAAATCCAAAAGGGACAAAAAGAGACTGATTGAAATCAATGCATTAACATGCACCAGCATTTAGAAACGTTCCAAAACGTTCCCAAAGAGAGCATGTAAACTGCAGAAGTCTCAGTGCAAAACTGCTGTAATCTGTGTTCCCATGTAGTCATTATTCATACATGGGAGTATACAGTTCCTACAGTCATTTTTCATGCATGAATAGTTTAAAATCCAAAATTACTGACATAAATACATAAGGGAGACCTCGCTTTTGAAATTTAACATCTCAAGAACTCTGGAAAGGAATATGAAGCCAGATACCAGTGCATGTGCTGACACATCTCTTGCATTGGGAAGGGTCTGCGTGCAGCCCCGCTGTGATTGCAGGCACACCCAAACCTTCCTCATCCCCAGAGTCACCAACAGCTACTTGGTTCCCAGATGAAGAGCCAAACACATCAAGATCTGGACAGGATAGAGCAGAGCAAAGCTAAGTTTTATCACATCTCCCTCCCCTTCACCAGCATGCCACTGGGCCCAGCAGTTGCTCTGGGCACACAGCTTCCTTTTCAGCAGAAAACAGATTTTGAGACCAAGAAAAAAATTTGAAAATCTCAAAACCTATTTCAGCATTAAGGAAAATGCACTTTTCCTTCTCTTCTTTCCCACATGAAGAAGGGTGATGGGCTGGCTGGGAGTGGGCAGACACGCAGATGGGCTCAGTGCAGAGGAATGCACACCGAGACGCTCCTTGCAGCAGCAGCAGCTGGAACATGGTGCTCCAGCCCGGCCGCCTCCTCTCGCTGGCCCAGTCTGCACCCAAGAGTGACAAAGCAAAACACTCATGAGGGAACTGCAGTGCTGGGATGGGTCACACAATTCCCTCGCCTAGAAAAATCCCAAGAGGATGGTATGTCACCTTTCCTCTGCAGCAGGTCAGTCCCTTGTTGACGATTTAATCAATTTTGTTAGAATACATTTCAAGCCCCTAAAAGTGGCCATCTTCGTTAAACTTCATATTTAAAATTACAGCTCTTGCCGGTGCTGTAGTATAGTCAGCACTTTGCTTTTAAATCACATTTTTGCATGATTGCTCAGTATTTAGGACTCCTTTTTTTAAGGCCATAAACACGTGCCCGATGGAAGGCCAGCCGCGTGCACTGCTCTGGTCCCTCGGGGCACGGGCAGGCGGCGGGGGCGGCCGGGTCCCTCTATCACCTGCCCAGCACTGCCGAGACCCGAGAGCCCTTTAGACAAGCACCGTACAACACACCCCGGGCCGGGGGCGGCACAAGCTGTTTGATACCTCGGACTCACCTTCCACCCGGTGCCAACACCGAGGGGGAGCGCACGGTAACACCGGAGTGTCACCGCATAGAGCCCAGAGCGCGGCACCCCGCCCCCCCCGGGCCGCCCGCGGGGAAATGGCCGCGGCCCTGCACCGCCCGCGTNCGCCCGGGGACGGCCGGGCCGCGGGGAACGAGCCCCGCGGGGACCCCCGGGAGAGGTGCCCGGCCCGCGGAGCAGCCGCGGGTGCGCAGTGAACGAGGGCTCGTTCCGCGCACGGCCCTTGCACGGCAGATGGGCGATTCCTCAGTGCGCCTCAGGCTGGCGATTGTGAGCGCAGTAACGGCGAGGAAATGTCCGATGAGAGGCCTGTGTGAAAGACATATTAAACCACTTAGTGTGCGGTGCATCCTGGGGGTTGTATTCCTCAATGACCTTTTTAAAGAAATATGTTCTGAAATCTCTTATCGGAGTCTGTGGGAAGGCACAGCTGTTTACAGATGTTAGCCAGTACTTGGAATTATATTACCCACTCCCGTTGGGAGCAAAGAGCTCCTCATTCCCCATTCCATCCACACAGGGACTGGAAATGGAAATTTAGTGCTGCTCCTTTTTTCAGCTCTTTCACTAGAGATACAAACGCCGGCAGAGTTTCAAGGCAATGAGGAAGGCTGTGAAGCCTGGATGAAATCTTGGAACATCCCAAGCACTTTCAACCATCTTTATAGCAAACAAGCAGAACTACATCTTGGTGAGCTACAACTAAGCTCCAAATAAAAAATACAAATGAAAATACATGAAATAGCTACCAATGGCAATTTCATGCAGGATGTAGGATCTCTGCTTCGTTAATGTCACATAGTTCACTTGCCATATACATGAAACAAAAGCAATTTTCCAATTCGAGAATGAGTGAAATACAACTGTGGAAGGTAATATTTCAGGCTGCTTTGCTCTTTGCACGCACGCACTTTTTTCCTAGCAATAACAGCATTGCCAAGAGAAAAGACTTCTCAAAAGGAAGGGAGATTGTAGTGTTGTGGAGATTTCTCGAACATTTGTTTTAACTAATTTGATACAAACAACCCTACAGAACAACTGGACTGGCAGAACAGCTGAATGGCACAGGGTAGGAGTGGAGCTCAGCAGCATCAGCAAGCCTTTATGCCAGAACATGCTTAACAGAGAATTACACTCTGTGGAGTATTTTCATTACTGATTGGGTTTCCATGTCTTCACAAGCACACTCCAGTCATACTTCCCAAAATATGTGGCCAGTCTGCACAACCTTGTCTAGCAATAGAAAAGACAGCATCTGCATAAAGTTTGTCTACAGAGGAGAAATAGCAAAATAGAAGCAGTGAAGGTGAGGCATGTCCCTAACTTAACATTGCTCTAGAAGCCTCAGTGCTTCATGCAAGCAACAGGTGGTTCCTAAAGCTGTGCCTCTGAAGGAGGCAATACTTTGTGCAGTGGTTTTCCTCCTGCTTTTCTTTTTAATTACAAGACATCCCAAATTAAAAGTCTTAGAACAGATGCCCCACTCCCATATTAAAAGTTATGGGAGAGACTTTGTCATAAAAACACATCAATAAGAGACTTTTTTAGTAAACTTACTGTGTTTGGATAATGGATTGTTGTCTTTGTTCTGAGGAGGCTGATGCTGGACTTGTGGCTGCTCTGTGTGCCTTCCCTGATCCAGAGCCCCATGACTCTCCTTGCAGGCCTATATCAATATTTCAATATCTGACACCAGCTCTACCTATGGCTTCAGTCACAGATTTTTCAGTGAATACTTACACAGCTACAGCACCCAACACAGTATCAGCTCAGCACTCTCCAATATAAAGGGTATGCAGGAATACAGATAAAGTATTTTACTTTCTTCTGTGCATCATCCCACTTCAAGATAGGAAACAGTTTCTCATAGGGTTTAAGTACGCAAAAGGTGTGGCCTACAATTAACTGGGGCCACAAATACAAATGTTTTGATAATCACCTGAATGGAGAGGTAAATGTTTCAGTGCTAACACCTAAAAGTTTGAAATTGGGTGACAAATTTTAAAATCAGTCGCAGAATGACACACGACCCAAAGGAAAACATATAACTACTTTTTAAAGTGTTAATGCAGATTAAATCCAATCAGTAGCAGAAATCAGAGTTAGTCATAAATTCTTCGAGTCCTCAGATCTGCTCTTCCAGAAGGAAAGCACTTTAAGAATGCAACAGACACTTTGCTTTAAAGCCCACTGCAGCAGATCTCAGTAGAGCTCATGTACACCTGAGCAAGCAGGATCTCATTCCCTGCACAGGCCTGTTCCACATTTGTTACAACTTAGTCATTTGCAGGACCAGCACACCCAGTTATCTCTGTAAAGCTAAAATCAACCAAACAAAAGCAGAAAGAATCAAGGTTTAAGAGTAGTTAAGGTCTTTTTCATCCTATCCACAAGGACCTTGAAATAGCAATTGTGTTTAGGTAAATGCTTTTCCTTTTGATAAGCACACCCACAGAATCCAGATTTCTAAAAGCAGGTGTTATGAGAATGACAGGATAGAATTGTTCTTTAAATAATGATAATTCTGATCTGTTGGAGAGCTAGATTAAATAAAAAAGCTTGAAAATTAATTTTCCCATTGTGTCACTGCAGGGTAAATATTCTTTCCAGTCTTACTTTCAATCTGAAAATTTCCAAAATGGTTCATCGAGCACCACAGACACCACTCAGCCTGCTATAGGAAACTTTCCTTTCTCCTGTCTCTTCTAAAGCTTGGCTTTGTCCCCCAAGCAAAATCCCAGCTCCTCCATGGCACTGCCTACAAGATATTGGTCAGCAGATTTCCCTTCTCTACCCGATTTGGGAGTATCACATATCCCCATCCCTGAGCACTGCTAAGATGCCCTCAGAGGAGACATCTGCCCTTTCCCCCCAGTTACCCAGAATGCAGGAGACAAAAGGGTGCCCTCCTCATAGCCCTTTTCCCACCAGCAAAAGTCGCAGCAACAGAGTATAACAGGCAGTATTCCTGCAGTGAGCTAAATGTTGACCACCCACACAAGCAGGGAAAAGACAGGTTAACAGGAAGAATAATTAAGAGGAACTTGGGTTTTTCTTTGAGACAATCTTTTTTGTTTACACAGACTATAGAAAACCCCTTTTACTTGAGTACAGTTGTTTTTAAAAAGCAGGAGGCATTTTCTTTGCTCAAAAATCAAAGAGGCACTTAATTGCACTAAGTACAAATATGCTAAACATGCTTTTTCCACTTTATTAAGCAACCTGCTTCTCCTGTCACTATGACTGGTGCTATCTTCCTCTTACCTTTCCCCACTTACTCCCTAGTGCTGTGTGGACATGAAGATACATTCATTTACTAAAACAAAACGCAACAAAGCCTTTACCTAACTTTGGATCAGCTTGAACTGCCAGGGAACCCACCCAGGAACTACCTTTAAGTATTTTCAAGAAAATGCAATTAAATTAAACAACACAACTAGAAAAAAAATTACAGCAGGTCCTATAAGAGCATTCAGACAAGAACTTAATACCTCATTTCTTTTCAGGTTACCATTTGTTTTGCACTACATTTAAATACTGAAAAATGCTGGCAGGAAAAATATTCATTATTCTAGTGTTTCTTTAGGCACCACAAGACAGCCATTCTGCAGCAAAACTTCTGCCGAGGTAGGCTCTGGTGACAGAATGCATTTAGAAATGATGGCCAGATGGTGGCACAGTAAATGCCCTTCTTTTGAAGGGCTGTACATGTCTGTTAGAAAAATTTCTTGTTCCATATGCATGTGGAGGATACACATACACATGCAGAGAACAACCACCTCCCAAAACACGTCAGCAGAGAATTTACTACCAAATCCAGAAGGAGTTTGTTATTCTAACATTGTCCCTATTAATGAGAAAAA
>VYZS01022259.1:0-12790 GCA_013400695.1 Neodrepanis coruscans
TTTTTTTTTTTGCCTAGAAAAACAAAATTCTCCTTAAAGAAACAGCTGTGTCCTGCCTGCAGCCTGCAGAAGAATGGCATTAGTCACGTGCAGTCCAACACGTAGCACAATTGTAAAGTTCGCTCTATGAGACTGACAGGAGCTATTCATATCGGCCCCCTCCACCATCTGCCTGAATGGCAGGCTGCAGGGTAGCTGCAGCCCCCCCTCACCATCTCTGCATGGCCTTAACACTTAGTGCCTGCTCAAAGTCTGTCCCCAAGTGCAGAAAATCAGGAATTGAAAGCAAAGACAGGATGTCACTTAGGTCAAAGCAGACAGTCAAGAAGAATAAAAAAAAGGAGTCGGGAGAAGAGTCAAAGCTTCATCTGTTGACAGTGCCAGGTTGCTCTTCTCCTGGGATCAGAGGTGTTACCTTCGATAAGAAGATGAGGAGGGAGAGCAAAGGGGACAACTGGACAGCACGAATCTGGGAAGAAATCCCATATTCTCCTTCCCTGAGCTTAGAAGACTCAGCTCTGGGGCAGGACCAGGCTGTGTGAGGATCAGTGCCAGAGTGAGACATCCCTGCTGCTGTCTGCAGTGCCTGCATGCTGGGGTGCACGAAGGGACGCCAAGGGCTTTGGCTGCAGTCCTATGCACACACTGTAGACATCCCTTAAAAATGAACCTGCAGGTCCTGGGATGGGCAGGCTTACATACCAGGCTCAGGGCAGGTTCCAAGTCTGAATAACAACCTGTTTGGAGGCCTGAATGCCATCAGTACCACACCACCTCTCTCCCTCACCCCTCTCCCCACCACACACTTTGAAGGTCAGACTAGATGGAAGGAGATTCATTTTCATCCCATGAGTTGTTTTTCCTTCTCATTTCCAGACAGTGACATTTTTCCTCGTGACAGAAAATCCTGGTATCAATTCCTGAGATGCATGGCTCAGAGTTACTGCAACGTTTTCCTCTCCCATTGCATTTACTCCTAAGGTCACCCAGTTCTTCCAATTCTTCATCTTCTAGTATGATGTTAAATAACATCTTCCACTTTTATGCCGTCAGTGCATCATTAACATCTCTTTACTTCAGTCATGAAGTCAACATGAAATACTTACTCAGGATCTCAGAGTAAGAGCTTTGGTGGTCCTCCTCTGTCCCCACACTACTCCTCTCTAAGCCAATACTCCTATTTTCATCATGAACATCAAGTCCCCTCAGTCTTTTGGCTCTCTTTTTGAAGTGTGGAGGCAAAGCAGAGGCTTAGGAAGAAGTAGGTGAATGAAAAGATACTATGCAGCTGAAATATCTTTGCTTTTAACTACCCACAGTGGACAAAGTAAAAGAACAATTCACAAGTGGCTCATCTGGGAATTTTCCAGCTTATTGTCTTAGGTTTCAAAACAATTGGAGCCCCATTTTCTCTTTGCTTCAAATTACAAATTCATTAGACAAAACAAGAAGTCACAGGACTGTGACCCAAATGGGGAAAAATAGTTAAAAAAATCCACAAAACTATAGAATTTTGCTTTCCCCCTCCCCTTTCCCCCCCTTCCCTCCCCTCCCCTCCTTCTTAATAAAAGCAAGCAAAACCTCTACTGAGTTTCTAAAGAAGATATTTTGACTGTTAAGAAGCCTTACTTTTCAAATACAAATCTGATAGAATTTGTGGGGCTTTGTGGAGATTGTCTTGTTTTAACACCTATGGGGAAGACATGAGGGTAACGGTGCTTAACATACAGATGTGTATATCAGACAAACATACACAACCACTAAGAGCTGATTCAGTCCAAACCTGTCACAAAAACTGTTGCTCAGGCTAGGATGGAGAAAAAGCTTTGTTTTAGTGGAGGGAAAAGAATTTCGAGTTAACTAGTGTCAAAATAGTGACTTCTGACATTTTTGTACTGATCAGCTGTTCAGTGAGCTGCCTTTTGCTTTACCAGCATGACTTGGATGTTCCTGCTATTTGAAATGCTTGTGGCACGTAGGGGAGGAGAATCCCAGCCCCAGCTAATGGTATACATTGTAGTTAGTGTATTTGCTCACATGGTCTGGGACAGCTTGATGCTGGAATGCCTTTGCTGACCAGGCCCCTCAGTCTGGAAATAAGCTGTGTGAGATTTTGTTGTAGAAGTGACTAAATATTGACATCACTTTAAAAACACTTTGCAGGCATTTTTGTGCAAGAAAATCTCCTTTGCTCTCTTCTTCATCCAGTTGCAAAGGAAATACTGCCTTTTAGGAGAGGCCTGGCTGCAATTTTCAAGTGAATGGGTTTGTTCTTGTACCTTACTTTAAAAAAGGAGTTAAAAAACGTTACATACCAAAAATTCCCGAGGAGACAGCTGTCAGGGGGTGACATGTTGGATATGAAGTGGCTTTCCAGCTGGTCCCTGTCTGCATGCTGGGAAGGCATGTGGAGACATTTTTTCAATTGCTGTACTAGTTTGACATGTTCACAGTGGAAAATGATGTATCATTCTTGAGCCTTTGGTTGGTGGACACTTCAAAGTGCATTGGATCCTCGTAGAGGAGTGCCCTATTGTTAATTGTTCCTTTCACATGTACATTGGGATGAACATGGTGAGAGCAGCGAGGAACAAAAGGGCTCCGGTGGCCTCTTAGAGAAAACCCTGTGCAGCTCAACCTGAGTCTGACCTTGAAAGGGTGGGTTGCTCTGGTTTTTAAATCCTGCTTGCTGGTTCATTCCCCTCTGGCGACCCACTGTTACCCAGCTGCAGGAGAATGAGAAGCTGGAGCAGAGAGCATAGCAAGGCATGAGGAGTCCCTCTACCCCTGCCATGTGACGTCCAAGGAGCCACCTCCTGCACAACTGTCCGTCTGGGAGAGGACAGGCATGGCTGTAGTCTAGGAGCTTGGAATGGGCTTCTGCAGTGAATATGTTGTAGGGATGCTGGGTTTCTGTTAACCCCCAGTAAGCAGGCAAGCCATATCAACCCTCCTCAGCCTAACTGACCCCATAGCCATCAGTATCAGAGCACAGCCCTGGAACTGTGAGCCCCTGTTGTTGGATATAGGTCTCACAATATATGGCATGAGTTTCCCAGGCCTCTGAGGACACAGTTCATTAACATGCTGAGACAATCTCTGAATCCCAGGTACCTGTCACTTGTCTCTCTGTCTCTTCCTCTCACCACCTTGGGAAATCAAGTAGCTCTGCTGGGAGACTGCACTATGCAATTGTGATGTCCAGGCTGGGTTTGGAAGTTCAAGCACAGGAGACAGTTTGTTCCTGCAAACAGAGACATGATCCCAGTTTACACGTCTTTCAGTGAGCTAGACAAAACCTTTCCCCTGTAGCCTCAGCTGGATAGAAGTGTCTGTGTTGGGCCACAGAGAAACCAGACCACAGCTAGCAAATCCTAAAGTAGATGGTCAAGTAGCTGACTGGAAACTGTCTCCTACAAATCATCTGAAAAGAGAACAGAGGTTTGAATGCTGGCATGAGTAGATGACAGAATGTGCAGGCAGGGCTGGCTGCCCCAGGTTTCTTATGGAATGAACTGCTTCTGAAATAGAAACTGGGAGGAGAGATGCACATCTGCAAGTAGCAAATCAGCCACCGTGTTACAGCCCATAGTGGTGCCAAAGACCCTACAGCCCATTCCGTTGCAGGAGCTTTTGACCCTGGGGTCTCCCTAGACCTGAAACACCTGAGCCTGGGCACCATCACATGTGGCCCAGGTTAGACTGGCAGAAGCAATGTGAATAGGGATGGCAGCACTGGGTGCATTAGTAGAGGGACATCCCTGAAGTTTCTCCCCATTGTTTCATATAATGGTACAGTCTGGATTTTGACTTCTTCGGATGAAAATTAGATAAATAGAAATAAAGTAAAAAACTATCAGTAAAATAATTGCAAATTTAGCTGTTTTCAACTCTCAGTGCTCAGGCCTTTGATGCCTCCCATCAGTAAGGGAGATTCTACTAGCACAATGGCTTAGACTTCAGTCCCTGCTTTCCCCAGGTATGTCTGTGCCTGGTTTGGAGCTGGCAGCATCTCCCTGACAGTGGGTGCAGAGGTCCTGTGCCCCTCTCAAGACTTCCAATCCTCAGGCTGCTGTGGACTAGAGAGCAGGAGCAATGCTGCTCCAGCTGTTGGAAGCAGCAAGGCCCAGCTGGCATATAGGCTGCTGCCAGTTCGGTGTCATCAGTGTATCTGGTGCACACCAAGGGCAGCTCTTCTGCTCTCCAATTCCTCCAGCTCTAGGTTTTACTGTGCTATTAAGTAATTGCCACCCCTTAGGGATAAGCCTGGGAGAAGGCGGAGGGCTCGCATAGCTCTAGATCAGTAAAGGAAGCAGCTCAATTAGCATTTCACACGCCTTTTCTTCCCTCTCTTCTTACCTTCCCTGCAGCGGGCATGCTTTCCCCTTAAAGGATTGTCCTGTTTCTGCTCCTTGCCAGCGTTGGCAGGGTGACAGTAGTCGAGTGTGCAAACTTGTGCTATTGTCCCCAGGCCAAGGGGAGTCATGGAGACCCACTAATATGACACAGGAAAATGTTTGCTGATGGCAATTCTATGGGCTTTGTCTAACTCTTTCTCCATCATGACGACTCGATTTAAGTCTCTAACTGTTTGACTACAGATGCAAGAGTACTATCCAACTCCATCCTTTTGTTCGGGTAGTTTGAATGGGTAATTCAGCTTTTGTGTAACTCAATTGAGGGGGCAAACATAAAGACAAGATTCTTGAGCGCTCAAGCTCCCTTTCCATGGATATCTGCACATCTTTTTAGAGATTTGTTCCTTTCCTACCTTTTTCTGACATCATCCTTCCCTTAAAAAAAAAAAAAGCTCTGATGGGGAACGGTTAAAAGTAGGCTAGTCCAGTTCCCCGTATTACATTGTCCTGTGCCAATGAAGCATGGTTAGTATCAGCCCCCAGAGAGCTTTGGGTAGTGCATGGAAAAAGGTGTCTAAACTTTCCTAACTCATCGTCAGCATTTTCAGCTCAGATTGTGTAATTTCTAAAAGAAAGGCTTCCACAGGGGTGAAGAGGACAGGCAGAATGGTAGAAATCGTGGGGAAATGATTGTATTTATTAGCTGTCTTTCTGCGGCTGTCCCCATGGAGACAATTTGTGATAGCAAAGAATGCAAGGAGGGGAGGCTGATGCCTGATTGGGATGCTTTGTATTTGGCAAAGTGGCTTCTGATTGGCCTGTGAGAGCCCCGAACTCCCCGGAGTCGATATTCATTCAGCTTGCTCAAGTGCTTACTAAACTGCATCCAAACACTGGCGGGCCCTGGCTGCCTCCGCCGAGGTTGGCGGTGTGTAACCTGCCTAACGAGATTAGCAGGGAAGGGGCTCTTCTCTGCAGCGACGCAGCCGCCAGCACCGGTGAGAAAAGCTGCCTCGCGCCGGGTGAGTGTCCGTGCTTGCTTACAGGGAGGCCACCCCGGCTTCTATCCACCTAAGTGCTATCTAACAAGATTAGGCACCGAGCTGGCTGGCATTCATGAGCCAGTCCCCGTGCCGGTGTGTGCTGGGGCAGCAGTGTGGGGCGGTGGGCCGCGGGCACGCGTCGGCTCCGACGGGAGTTTTTTCCTGCGCGGAGGCGAGCTGACGGACAACTTGTTTGCGCGCCTGAAAAGTTTGACATGTCCCCTCACCCTCCCTTCATTTGCTTCGTGCTGTTTAAACCAAAGTTGCTCGCTCTTAAGTCTGCCCGTCATGTTTCGTAGGTTTGCCAAGGTTTGTCTGAAGGCGGATTACAAACTTTTCATGGGAAACTCTGCACGGGGCATCCAGTGAGATGGCATCGGACAGTGAGGTAAAAACCCTACTGAACTTCGTCAACCTAGCCTCCAGCGACATCAAAGCAGCTCTGGATAAATCAGCTCCTTGTCGCCGGTCAGTTGACCACAGAAAATACTTGCAGAAGCAGCTCAAGAGGTTTTCTCAGAAGTACTCACGGATCCCACGGTGTCACCCCAGCAAACCCTCCGACTGTGGCTGGCGCAGGGGGGCAGAGGATCGGGGCCGTGGCCCCCAGCCCGAGGCACCTGACCCCAGCCTCCATGGCGGAGCTGCTACCGAGAAGGCGATGCAGACAGCCGAGGTGGAGGAGACCCTCACCGGGGAACGGGTTTTGCAGGAGCAAAAACCCGAGGCTGCCCGGCCAGACCAGGTGCCCATGAGGAAGCGACAGCTCCCTGCCTCCTTCTGGGAAGAGCCACGACCGGCCCAGAGTCTGACGGCCAGAGCCTTTCCGGCCAGTCCTGAGGGGCTCCCAGCCCCCAGAGACCCTCCTCCCTATGAGGGGAAGAAAAGCAAACGGAGCCCAGATGCTGCTGGCCCAGACAGCCCCCCTGACCCTGCGCCACATGCCGGGGAGAAGGACACTGCTGGCGTCCTCTCAGGCCGGGTGGGTGCTTGGACCTGCTGCCCCTTCCCCTGCCCCGGGACAGGGGTGTACCAGCCCCCGGGCACGCTGCCCCCTTCGCCCTTTCCGGGGCTGGGGCTGTGGAGGAAGAGTGCGGCCACGCTGCCAGCAGAGGTGCCGCACTTCTGCAAAGAGGCCGATGGCACGGGGCAAAAACTCTACAGGCCCATGGTTCTCAAACCCATCCCCACCAAGCCTGCCATCCCTCCACCCATCTTCAATGTTTTTGGCTATCTTTAGCGAGGGGGAGCGATGTCAGAGTCATGCCGAATACTACAGCTCCTAAGGGTGAATTGAAACGTCTGATCCACCACCAGGCATGAGCTACTGGCAGCGTGGAGCAGCAGGGGAAGAAGACTGGTGATCACACCCTCTTCCTCGTGGGCGGGCTGGAGGGAATTAGTAACTGTTGTGAAGTTACTTGGGCTCTCCTTTTCTCTCAGTACATGAGTGTAAATACGGAATAAACCGTATGAAGCCGGTGGCATGGAGCATGAGGCAAACCGGGGCTGTTTCACCGATGGGCATTGTCTGAGCCGTGTCGAGCGGGGCTGCGAGCCATTCATAGCCACACTTGTAACACCTAGGAGACCTCCTCCATGTGGGAACATCTTTCTGGGGCTGCCCTGCGGCAGTAAAATGAAATTAATGCAGCAGTGAAATGAAATGAATTAAACCTATTCAAAGAGTTTTTGTACTTTAAAGTAATTCCAGAGAAGTCAGGATATTCAGGTCACTTTGTTTTGCATGCAAGAGACTGGAAGGACAGTATTTAATGTAGAAAACACACGTGATTGATTTAAACTCTTGTTGTATGTAAATACTGAAAGAATTAAAAGAAAAATAGGGGACGAAAGGGGGTAATTTTATCTTAGTGATTCTGCAAATGCAGTCTGTTTAGTTTTGCCCTACTGGGAGATACAGTTTTGATTTGTGCGGATGGGGAGATACGAGGGCTGAAATCTCTGCCTATTCAGATTGATATAAATCAAAAGTAATTCTTCTGAAGCTGGAAAATCAGCTAGCATTAAGTTGGTGCAAATGGAAGCAGGATGAATTTCCACTTCAGGAATTGCTCTATACCAACAGAACAAATGAAGAATGGTGTTATTTTAATACAAAAACCATAAAGTATGATAGAACAAAAAAAATTAATCTGCCTTGATTTTTGGCTCACAGACATTTTTTATTTTGCCTGATTTTAAGATGCTATCACAAGATTGAGCTTTAAATGTTATGCCTAGTATCTTTCTAATTATTTTAACAAATTGGCATTGGAGAATTTAATAGAAAATGTTTTTAAGTTAGGTTTCTCTTAAACCCATAGAGAAGGTGGTACTAAGACACAGAACATGAGATCTGAGAGGTGTCTTGCAGGTGTGTATCTATTCAGTTACACTGGAGTATGTTACTGAAGTCAAGAGAAGTATATTTTGATGGGGGAAAGGGCCAGAGAAAGGGCCTGTGATCTCCCAGGGCCTAAACCTGTTCTGTTGCTGAAGCTAATGGGAACTTCTCCCAGGATTCAATAAAAAGTGACCTTAACTGGTTTGATCTCTGACTAGCATGGCTCTCTATGACTCCTGGTATCTCTACAGAGGAACAAACAGGCAACAATTCATTTGAGCACGTTGCAGTCATGAAAGAATTATCATCTGAAGCAATTGTAGTATCATTTTGGATCTTCTGATCGGCCTTGGTGTTACATAACCAGGCTGCAACTTTTGTTAGAATCTGAACTACTCCCTGGCTAAAAGTAGTTAATTCTTTCCCCAAACTTCACATAACACACCAATGTTCACTTTTATGGGAACATCTGTAATGTGTTAGTAGAGCAGACCAAAAGTAGAAATTGAGATGGCTTTCATTGCTTTCTCCCTGCTATGAGCACTTAATATATGTGTCATTTCAGCAAAGCCTATTCCCATAAGAGACAGAGCAGGAAATGTCGTTGGTAGCACTTACCTGCAACTACATGCAAGGTGTGAAGTGATAAAGAGCTGATCTAGGGATTAAAAACATCAGGTGTGCTTTTGATCCAGAAATGAAGATAGGAATATACTGAGATGCATTTCCCTTTTTGGAAAAAAAAATCCATAAGGAAACTCTCTCTCTCTCCACAAGGCGACTAACAGAAACCAGAGGCAGTATCTCCATTGAAGTTAATGGGAGAACAATTACTTTTAATTTACAGTGCTGTAGGCAAGAAATTTTGTACATGGAAATAGGGGTCCTTTCTCACATCAATAGCTCTGTGTCATTGTTCTAATCCAGATGCTGAACTCTGTTTCAGTGCTGTCAGTGCAGTGCATCCTCCTTGGTATTGGTCTGGATTTCCTTCTGGGTGAGCAGAGCAGATCATGGAATGGACTACAGGTATGGCAGAAATTGCTGTGCACAAGTATTTTCTCCTTGAGTTCAGAAGGGAAATTTCAAAGTATTGTGTGTATCACACCAGAATATGGTTTTCTATACAAATTAAAATACCTGGTGAAGTGCATAGCCTCGGTATAAATTTTATTTCTGAAGAAATACAGAGGAAGAAGAGAGTTAAAAATCAAGTTTCTATCTTTTGAATATTCTTTTTTTTCCCGTTTTAAAACTCTTTCTTATTTGAATGTATATTTCTGCACATTTTCTATATAGTAGAATAGCATTTTTTTAAAGCTATGATGAAGGAATCAGACCATTCTAAATGACCTCTGACTCAAATATTTATGCTCTTACTCTCATATTTAAACTAATGTTACTTTTTAAAATCCTTTGTGACATGGAACTTCCCCCCGCAGTCCAAGGCAGGCAGTGGCCCTTGCTGGGGCTTTGAACTGGAGAAGCAGCAAAGTAAAACACAAACGAACAGAAGACAATTGTTAAGTATATTCAAAATCACTGAATGGGGATGTGTGAGGCTTTCCAAAAGGTTTGCAAAGAATAGCAACTCTGTCTTCTCTCTAGCAATATGTACCGTTCTCTCATTCCTGAGATTAACATCAGAATTATTAATTGTTCAAGCTTGGATTGGCTCAGAATTTTCCTGGATATTTTTGTGTTTGGCTGGTCAATGNACAAGTATTTTCTCCTTGAGTTCAGAAGGGAAATTTCAAAGTATTGTGTGTATCACACCAGAATATGGTTTTCTATACAAATTAAAATACCTGGTGAAGTGCATAGCCTCGGTATAAATTTTATTTCTGAAGAAATACAGAGGAAGAAGAGAGTTAAAAATCAAGTTTCTATCTTTTGAATATTCTTTTTTTTCCCGTTTTAAAACTCTTTCTTATTTGAATGTATATTTCTGCACATTTTCTATATAGTAGAATAGCATTTTTTTAAAGCTATGATGAAGGAATCAGACCATTCTAAATGACCTCTGACTCAAATATTTATGCTCTTACTCTCATATTTAAACTAATGTTACTTTTTAAAATCCTTTATGTTACTTTTTAAAATCCTTTGTGACATGGAACTTCCCCCCGCAGTCCAAGGCAGGCAGTGGCCCTTGCTGGGGCTTTGAACTGGAGAAGCAGCAAAGTAAAACACAAACGAACAGAAGACAATTGTTAAGTATATTCAAAATCACTGAATGGGGATGTGTGAGGCTTTCCAAAAGGTTTGCAAAGAATAGCAACTCTGTCTTCTCTCTAGCAATATGTACCGTTCTCTCATTCCTGAGATTAACATCAGAATTATTAATTGTTCAAGCTTGGATTGGCTCAGAATTTTCCTGGATATTTTTGTGTTTGGCTGGTCAATGTTGCTATTCAGGACATCTGATAGCCCTTCAGAATCTACTTGCTTATTCATACTTTGTTTGAAAGATAGAAACATAACATTTGAGAGCTGCTACTTACCAGAAAAATGCAAAATTAAACTTTTAAAACCACAATAGCTTTTATAAATAATGGGAAAGGAGAGGTAAATGAAAAAGCTTTCTTACAAAATAAAATAAAAAAAATCAAAAAAGTGCACAAGAACATCAAGTGAATTGCACATGTTGCAGTAAAAAAAAGTTTAGTAACCTGGTCATGAAATACTCCTAGAACATTTCACATAAATATATCATCTCTGAAGCAGTCTATGTATCACACTCAGTGAAAACAAGACACTTTACCTTTCACTAGAACTACTGACCTGCTTACAAAGCTGGTTTAGTTGGGGTTTGGGCTATTTTTCTTTTCCCAGTAAATTCTAGATATATGCATTAAAGGCACATTGAATTTGTGCAAATTCATTATTGTGCACAAAATAGAATGTCAGTGACTGGAGTGGAGAGGCAGCAGGCTCCATTTCAGTGCAAATAAATGTAAACTGTGTGTGAAGATTTGCTATAAAAATCAAGCAGAAAGGACTTCATAACATTGTAATTACCAGATTCCCCCTCTAAGATACACTCTTCTCACCTCAGTTTCTATGCACAGTTTGCACTTATCCTTCCCACAGTTGTCATACATTCTCATTAGACCTGTCCTCTCCAGCTCAGTATCTTCTGCTCAGGATAGATGAGCAGCAAACCAGGACCTGGGTCTCTTGGCTGAAAGAAGGAATGGGTTTTCCATATTTGTTCAAACGTAGTTTCAGCTTCTACAAGGACATTGAGAGAAATTACAACTTGATAGACTTTTGTGGACATGACAGTGTTGGCTCAGGGGAAATTCCCAGTTTGGAATAGGTTATGAAATCCCACTTCTGTGGTTATAGATGTTTTATAGATAGTTGGTGATTGTGAATCCTTCTATCATCCAGGGTCCCCAGGGCTTTCCCTGCACACCAAATAAACACTGAAGTTGTCTCCAGCAAGCTGTATCTGTATCTATCACTCTGTACAATTCTTACTAATTTTGTACATATGTTACCCTAATTTAATTTCACAGACTTTTCTTCTGATCTATGTCAATGTGAATAAAACTCAGGCCTTCACTGTTCAGCCCCAGAAAGTGAGAAATGCATGAACTCCACAGGTGATTTTCTCTCTCTCAAGGTACTGCTTACCAATACAGGACCTTCACTGGCAAGACTGGTCTAGAGATTTCCTGTTCCCCATCCTTCTTTCTCCACCCAATATTTTTCTAATATGAAGAAATTCTCTGTTCACACTGCAGGAAACAAGGGGCTAGATCCTAAACTGGCAGTTATGAAAGTCACTGGGTGAAATTTCACCAGTGGAGGAATCTCACCTAAATTTCCAAATCTTTGCAAGAAGATCACTGATCAGTGTGAATTTGAAGTCTTGTTGCTTGTTCAGCTTTTGCATTTGGGAATGGGACAGCTATGGACAGAGTGCCATGGCTGTAATCAATTTTTCTGAACACATTTCGCTCCAAGTATCATAGAATCTGAACTTGTGTGCCCAGACAGACTTATATACGTGCAACACACTTTAGTCTCGTGTTAAGGTATAAAACTCCACACAAATAAAATTCAGTGCACTGCGTTTTCCTTACTTACATTTCTACCTGATTCCATGCATGGTATGCAGACCAACAAACAAAACCAGATCTGCCCTGTCTCTGGTGAGGACTCCAAGCAGACCATGGTGCACAGTTCCTTTGTCACCTAACATGACAATGAGTGTGCTTCTAGCCTAAGATCTGCATACATGTAGTTACAAATTTAGGTTCTTCCATACTTTCTTAGGTGCCTAGTCAGGAATGAAGCACTCATCAAAGCAGTTCAGCAAGTCACACCTGTCAACTGAGCTATAGTCACTGCCAAAAACCATTCATGGACTCCTTGGCCTCCCCAGCTGTGAGGGAATGTGACTTGTTAAAAACTTCAATAAAAGAATTTCACGGACAATTATAGTGGTTCAGCAGATAGATGGTAACTTGTTAAGCTGCCATAAATCAATTGTGGATCTGAGCTGTAAATAGGTGACCTAATTTTCAAAGAAGTTGAGATAATAACTTTTATCAGTGTCATAGGGAGATAACAGATACTTCAGACTTCCAAAGTAAGAAAATTCAGTGATAACTTCTTAAGTTTTTATTCCGCCTCAGTAATATGTGACACTACATGTGATCCTCCTGCTTAAGTGGAACTACACCTGATGCAGGAAACTTGGCATTGTTTAGACATCTGAATAAGGATTTTAAAGCCTAGTTCTGGGTATTCATTTTCATAAATTTTGAAGTCTAACTT
Source organism: Neodrepanis coruscans (assembly GCA_013400695.1). Taxonomy (NCBI): domain Eukaryota; kingdom Metazoa; phylum Chordata; class Aves; order Passeriformes; family Philepittidae; genus Neodrepanis; species Neodrepanis coruscans. The sequence continues at coordinate 12,540 of VYZS01022259.1, forward strand.
CCATAATTTTGACATAATTTCACTTTCTTCCAGTGGTGGCATTGTTACAGCCCTATAGGTCCAAGGAGGTAGGAGAGGCTGGGTTTTGTAGAGAGATAGGATCTTCTAGGGGAGGAATAGATTAAGTTGCTTTATCATTGTTGCCTCTCTCCTTCACATCATTCTCTGTTCCTCCTTCTCTAGGGCTTTGTTCTGTTCTGACACAAGATTCATGACACTGTAAACTTCTAATTTACAAAAAAAAAAAAAAA
>VYZS01022259.1:12867-24277 GCA_013400695.1 Neodrepanis coruscans
AAAAAAAAAAAAAAAAATTAAAAAATGCTCAGAGTTGCTTTCAAATCCTCAGCCTAGGAAATTCTTTCAAGCAGAATAATTTCACTTACTTCCAATGGCAAATGCAATACAGATTGAACTGTATTTACTTTATGGCAATAGAATTCTTACATCCTCCTTAAATAAACCTTTCCTTGACTTCTAAAGATTTAGGATTTCTGGATTTTAGTGTATTGAAGAGTTCTGATATTTGAACGTTCAGAAATCAAGTACTCTACTCAGTAAGAAAGGTACAAAAAAAGAAAGTAAAAGTGTTAGCAAGGTGGTGTAAAAGTATCAGAGAATTAGCAACCAGCACACTTAGCAGAAATCCAAACAATAGAATAGGAACTACAATAAAAATCCCAGTCAGTAAAAGGAAATGTGATTGCTTTCTCAAATATGTTGACTCTCAACAATTTCTGAATTGTAATCACAGCAAGGATGCTAAGCTTCATCACAACCCCTTTGCGTTCCTCACTGTTACTTGCTTCAGTACTAGTAAACTGTCAGTGTTGACTTTCATTTCTTGTTCTCTGCAGACCAAGCTCTGAGGTGAACCTTATGTATTTTCTTTTGAAAAACCTGACAACAGTCCTATGTTTAGCTCTCTGTCTCCTCCATTTTCTTCTCACTCATGCTTCAAAAGCATATTTCTCTTAGATTAGTCATTGGAGGGTGCTTGTCCAAGCCAGCAGCAATTCCTCCCTGCTGTGGGCCCTCGCCTTGCTGGTGACGCTGGGTGCCATGCTGGGAAGCCACTGCATATCCAGTGTGCCTGGAGTCACTGTGTGTAATCATGTTGTAAGTAGCGGATCAGTCTGTCTGGGAGAGGCAAGGTGTCAAGAAGTTTAATGCGGTTTCTTCCAACCAGGCTTCGTACCTTGATGCGGCAAAGATGGGAAAGAGGTCGTGGAGGTTCTGAAAGATAGGCAGGTCAGAAACATGAGCAGAACAGGTTTTAACTTCAGAGGGACAGCTCAGCTTGGCCAGGACAGTGTCAAGAGAAAAATGGGAGAAGAATGAATGGAAAAAGGATTTTTTTTTCTGTAATGAAGAGATAATGCATCTAAGATTCATGGCAGATCATCTGTTCTGAGGCATGACAGGGCAGGAAGTGGGGCTGGAGAATGGGGTGCTGTACCTACCTCAGCCTTTGCAGTGGCCTTTCTAGGAGGATCTAAATAAGCCACTTCAAAGTATTCAGGCTTTCCACTGCAATAGGTATCAAATTTAGCTTGCTGCCAGAAAACTAATTCTGATAACATCTATGAAAACTTTTGTATCCTGAGGGAAAGGATATTTAGGAGAACAGAATACAAATAAAGGTTTTGACAGCCACTGGTGCCTGCTAAGCTGGTAGGGGGTAGCCATACTGCCCATTGTCCGGACCTGACTGAACCCCGGGTATAGCCAAAGGGGCCTTTCCATGCCGCAGTACTCATTCCCTGTGGGTCAAATCCATGGTTGGTGTACGTTTCACATCATTGTCACTGACACCCCAGAAATACTATGAGGAGATGGTGACTGAGGTTTTGAATCTAACAATGAGACTAGTTGTGCCAGATTCTCTCCTGGCTGACCATACCTGCTTTCTCTTTAATGACAGCCCAGTCCTCATAGCTGTCAATGTGCTCCTTGAGCCGGGAACAGAGCTGCACGTTACCCACATAATCCAGTAGAACATCAATGATCGGCCCAGCCCAGCGACTTATCTCTGGAGTAGACACCATTTCACAAAACTTCAAGGAAAAACAGATTGACTACAGTCAGTGAGACACGAATGCACTAGTGGGAATGGCAACAATAGCAATAACCCTGACAGCTTTGATTGATGGTCCCACCTTTCTACCAGCTGTGAGGGTAATCACCAGTTTCCCTTCAGAAGACTTCAACTAAAGCCTATTGTTTTCCAGCTGAGGGTAGAACCCCCTCTTTACAATCACAGGATGGCAAATCTCTGGTGAAGTCCTAGTTCTGGAGCATGGAAGAATGCTGAATTGTTTAAAAGTCCAAAGGTGCTAATTCCACAGAAATTCGAGGCCAGAGGAAGTTTGCTCCAAGTCAATGAGGGGCTGCTGAATGGTCAGTGCAGCCCAGGGCACCGTGACCTACCACACTGGGTCCCTTTTCCTTCTTGAGAGGGGCTCTGTGGGGCAACTGTACACGAACAAAGCTTAGGGAAAAAGGAAGATTGGGGAAAGCACAGCACCTCCTGCTTCTTGTGAACCCACTAGTATCTGCAGCTTTTTGGGACCAAACTCCTTACTACAAACAAGTATGGAGAAGTCTCTGCACAGATGAATCTCAGGCAGTTTTACTCGCTTATGGGGGAACTATCCTCAGTCTAATAGAGAGGCATCTTCCTTACTAAGTCCTCAATCAGGCAAATTTTCTATTGCTCTCAGTGAGACCTGCAGAGGACTTTGAGCCATTGCATGGATGGCTGCTTAAGGAGATACTGAAGAATAGACTCAAGAACCTGACTTTAAGCAGTCTCATTTCAAAAAACTAGTGACTTTTCTTGCCACTGTAATTTAAATATGTATATTATAGCAGTCAGGTTCATCTGTCTCTTTTAGGTTTCTGCATATAATGAAGATATCTGTGGATGTATCTGCATGTGAACAGTCAGGAAGTTTAACATGAATTAAATCACGCTATGTGAATAAGGACTCAGGCACATGGCTGAACACGATTGAATGTCGGTGGCTTAAGCACCATCCATCAGCTTAGTCACTGAGACTGTCTACAAACACCCTTCAAGCCCACACCAAACCGGAAAGAAAATGCATCAGTTTAAAACTCTTTCAGTCTAAGCTCCTGTAACTGGATCAAATTTGATTATACATGCATGAGTCCTAACTCAAAATGCATTAAACTCTTGTGTGGATACTCTTATTCAGAAATAAAATAATATTATCTCACCTAGTAAAGAATAAAGCTGTAGAAAATAAGGCTATTTTACTCAAGGTGAGAGCATCCGTGGAGGTGTTTACTATGCTTCTGACTCTTATGTTTCATTATGAACGTTATTGTATAGTGTTTCCCAGAACAACTAAAGTCAGAACAACAGTAGCATCAGAAGGATTGCAGTGGACAATCCAGTTTCCTACATTCACTACTTACAGGAATTTCAGGTAGTATATGTGACTGTCATTCTCCAGTGCATATGCCATTGCCATGCAGTTACCCATAGGATGTGCCAGCTGGGGACCTGCACAGTAACTGCTTTATCAGGGTTTAAATGAAGACACGTGTAGCACAGTAAAACACTGGATCTTACTTACTCTCTTCTTGTCTCTCCCAGAGACTTTGCCTGTCTTTGTTCTCAATTCAAAAGCTTAGTCTACAGAAACATTTTCTGGAATAAACATGTTTCAAAACACATTGCAGGAAAATAAGCACAACAAAATAAACCAAATAATGCAAACCTGCAAATGGTATTGACTCAGGGACTAAGTGGCTCTGAGTCTGCATTCTCGGCAGAAACCTGAATGCCCTCTTGTGGCAGTACAATACTGCTCTCTTCACCTTCACGGGTTTGACAGCAAATCTGGAAACATGGAGGGAGGTAGCAGCCAATTTTCTGCATTCACTTTCTTCAGGACTTATTAATTTAGTAGCATTGGTAATAATTTATAGTTATACATTTCCCAAATATACTTACAGTATCTTATAGTCTTTATAAAGCCTAATAATTCAGATTTATTATCCTTATGTAATCTTATACAAGAAAATAGAAAATGTACATCCTTTACAGTATCTCATAGTCTTTATAAAGCCTAATAATTCAGATTTATTATCCTTATGTAATCTTATACAAGAAAATAGAAAATGTACATCCTTTACAGTATCTCATAGTCTTTATAAAGCCTAATAATTCAGATTTATTATCCTTATGTAATCTTATACAAGAAAATAGAAAATGTACATCCTTTACAGTATCTCATAGTCTTTATAAAGCCTAATAATTCAGATTTATTATCCTTATGTAATCTTATACAAGAAAATAGAAAATGTACATCCTTTACAGTATCTCATAGTCTTTATAAAGCCTAATAATTCAGATTTATTATCCTTATGTAATCTTATACAAGAAAATAGAAAATGTACATCCTTTACAGTATCTCATAGTCTTTATAAAGCCTAATAATTCAGATTTATTATCCTTATGTAATCTTATACAAGAAAATAGAAAATGTACATCCTTTACAGTATCTCATAGTCTTTATAAAGCCTAATAATTCAGATTTATTATCCTTATGTAATCTTATACAAGAAAATAGAAAATGTACATCCTTTGTGTGGAGAAGGCTGTAGTTTCATAAGGCCCTCTGTATTTCAGAATACAAAGCATAGCATCACTATATATCATGAAGCTACGCCACTCATGCCTTACTTTTATTAACCAAAATCCTAGTAGTAAAAGCAATTTTAAAATAATATTAGAAGGAAAGGATTCCTTTTTTTTCTGTATGCATTTTTCCCTCACTGCTGTCTCTCTAGGCAGAGATAAAATTTTTATACAGCTCTTTCTACCTTCACTTCATGTGATCTGACCTTTGAGATGATGACTGTTCACGAGTGACCTAATATTTTGTTAGATAATAGTTTTAGGTGAGATCTGGAGGGAACTGATTTTGAGTGGTCAGGATACCGTAGAGGGCAACAGACAAATCCTCTCTCTCTGCTTTGGAATTTCATCTCTCTGTTCACTCTACATGCTGCTATATGATGGATCAGAAACTAGAGATGATACATTTTATTAGTTTTTCTTTTACAAAAAATGTGGAATCCTGGAGGAATTTTGCTGTGACAAACACTCCCAGAGAAAAGCCAGCTCTGTTTGGGATAAAAGATTATTTTGATATATCCTTACCATCCTCTTTATAAGATTTTTCTGTTTGTTTGTTTTTTTCCTAGACATGTTACTGGAGAATAAAGTCTTTTGGAAGACAGGACTGATAAAAAGGTCAAGATTTCCTTGGATCTTTTAATGTTTTCCTTTACTCTTTCCACCACCAAAAAACATTTATTGGTAACCAGATCTTTGGCATTCTTCTGAACTCTTTAAAGCTACAGTTAAGATAGGTAGAAGCTGATTTGTTTCTTACCTGATTCTTTGCAAAATAGAAAGACTGACATGCTGAGATTTTTTTTTTGTGTAGCATGTTGAAGGGGAGCAAATTTTTGTTGAATGTTGAGATTTTGTTTGAGATATATTGGAAGGAGAGAATATACAGAAATCAGAAAAGAAAATGAAATCTGCAGTTCTGCAAAGTCCTTTAAGAGACTGAGAGTCCAATTCCAGCCCAACGGAAGCTGAGCCCAGCTGCACTTTGGAAAGGACTGCAAAGATACATGTATAAAATGTGGCTATCTAAAGTCTTTAAGTGGCTTTGAAAACATGAAATTATGGACCTAAATCTCCTAATCTCTTGTGAAAACTTGAAATATAATTCACAGTCATATAGATAATGTAATAATTTAAGCTCTCTCTCCATGACTGCTTAGCCAGTAGACTTCGAAATTGCAACTATTTACATTCACTAGTTTGCCCTCATAAAGTGACGCACTGCACGATTTTAATTTAATCAGTGGTTAAAATTCTGTATCAGACAAAACAAATCTTATAGGGCAAATAAAAAAATGCCAGGTTTCTAGTACCCATATCCTACCTCTCATTGTCTGTCAGGAAAATATGCCTCACTCCTGGGACCTCAGGTCCAAAGGAAAAGAATATTATAGAACTGTCAGTAAGGCTGTCAAGATGGCTGTAATTCACTGTAAATTCAAGTTAGGGCCACAATGGCTGTTGACTGCCTTCCTGCTGTCATTAAATGTGAATTTGGAGCATTCACAGACATTTATCAAGGCTTTTGTTCTGTAAATAAAGAAGGGATAATGGCAACTTTTCTCACAAGGAAGTTGGGAGAAAAATACACTAAATTTGTCAAGATCCATGGGCAGGAGGTGTCCTGAAAAGTCCTGTAGGTAGACTAGGCAGTGCTTACCTGTACTACTGTTGGCTCCTTGGTTATCTGAGGATCATTAAGTCTTTCCCGCCTGTAATTTAATGCAGGGTGGGGGCCGTTTCCATACTGACACTCGAAACAGGAACCTGCATCACAACCCAGATCCAGGAGATACTTCAGCACGGAGAGATATTTCATTGAAAACATGATGGTAGCTGGAAATGTGGTGGGATGACTTGATATATAAGCATCAATGTTTGCTCCATAGTCAAGGAGCAGTTTCATGGTCTTCAGGCAACCATGACGGATAGAGATGAGTAATGGGTTAATGAGGTCAACATTGGGGTTGGCTCCAGCTTGCAGCAGGACCTCTGTAGCATAGATATTGTTGTTAAAAACTGCAAAATAGAGGGGGGTGGTGCGCCTGTCCTCATAAAGGCAGGACCGTTCATTGGAGAGAGCAGCATTGACCTCATAGCCAGCATCTATCAGCTCTTCCAAGATGTCATCGTTGTTGCGTTCAGCTGCTAAATGCAGGGGGCTGATGCCACTACGCTTGACGCGGGTGCGGCTGGTCACAGGGATCAGCATGGAGACAATCCTGCCAGGAGGAGAGTCAGTGAATAGCTCAGTGGGATCTACAAACCTACAGCAAATCACAGCTTGATGGTTGTACACGTAAGACAGAGCCTGCTAACTCAGGCACAGTAACAACTCCGAGAGAAACCAGAGTGTAAACTTCAAACCTGTCAACAACTCCCTGTGCTCCTACCTTGCTAAAAACGTGAGTTGTGTGATTCTCCTCTTCAATGGAGGAAAACCTTTTTTTAAATTATCACCCAGTCTCTGTGATTTAATGGCAGCTACAGGGGTGACATGCTGGCACTCACCTACCCTATTGTAGTTTCTCTTAGGTTCTGCAGCCCAAATGGCAGACAACCAGTCAGGTCCTGCCAGATGTCCTGCACCTTCATCATCATGCTGTGGGTAAACTGGAGGAAGAGGCACACACCTTCCAGCCTGAGGTGCCAGCAGGGAGGCTATATCTCCCTATCTTCATAGAGAATGCTTCATTGCTTTGCAGACCCAACATGAAGTGCTGGCAGGTCTTGTGGGTCACAGCCACAGCATGAAGGTTGAGACCAGAAGGGGGGGTGAAACCTGCTCTCTACAGGACTGAGCTAGGATAAACTACATATTTCGTTCCCAGTTCTCCCCCATCAGATTTTACAATTCTCTTATTACCCTCCATTGGTCCCTGTTCTGGAAGTCCTCACTGTGTGGCTTTTGGCTATGGCAAATCCATGGGACTATCAATGTCCATCTCAGATCATGGAAAGCAAAAAAGACAATTAGTAAAGGGGAGAAAAAGAAATAAAACTGTTTTCCAGGTTGGTTTACATGCTTTTGCCAAGGGAGAAAAAGTGTAGAGCCAAGTCCTGGACCCCAGTAATGAAGGATTGCTATTGGAAAGCATGATGTGGCCTTAAACCCAGCAACACAAATCAAGCTGCTCTCATTATGTAATGTGAATTTCAAATATATGATGTACAGGAGCCCCTCAGCTACAAATCTGTGATAATTTTTATGTCTGCATAAGTGTCAGTGGAGCTGCAGGACCAACCCCATGGGTTAAACCTTCATTTCCTGCTCAAAATGTTGTGTAGTTTAGCCAAGGCACTAGGTTGTTTCTATAGATACAGGCAAGCCACCAGAAAGAGATTAGGGACCATCCAACTTGAGTTTGCTTGCTGTCTCTGGAGACAGCATGGTTCCTATATAATGTCTATGGAGTGAGCGATATCTAAATAGGAACTTGTGGGAGCCAGCAAACGAAGTACACATTTTCTTCCTCTTTCCTATATGTAGACTCCTCTATCTAGCAATCAACAGCTCTGGTAACACAAACACTCAAAGCTCAGTTTCATACCATGTAGTGTGTCTCCTTTAAAATGCTGCATATCTTCCATTTGATTGCAATGGCTAGTCCCAACACTGGGCCCTCAAACATATATTTACATAATGAACTCAGCCAAATATAAGTGCCAGTCACAGTAAAACCTTTGTTTGTGACAATCTTGTGATCCTGGGAAATGATCCTGTGAAAGACTGAGCCTCCAACACTCCCAGGAGCTGAAATAAGAGTTGAAGATGCACAGCACTTTACAGGATTGTGTTCCTATTTACATGATGAACTGTTGATGTCTCCAAGTTACTTCTACATCTCCTTTTTAAACAAAAAGGCTTTTTAAATTTTTTTTTATTTTTTTTTATCTCCAAGAAGCCACATTAGTTTTCCAGCACTGTGACACTCGCCAGGGAGCAGAAGGTTTGGGTGATGGTGAGTTGGCAACTTCCCACCATCAGCAAATGTTCTGTAAGAGCCTAATAACAAAAAGGGCACAGAGGACTGTGAGGACATCATGCCAAGTACCAGCATTAGTCATCCCATGATCAAATGTTTTGAAGATTTAAGGGCCTATTTTGTTCTTTTCCTCCAGCACATGTGCTTCAGCCAGCTCTTCACATCTGAGTTAAAGAGGCACTGCATCATTTCTGTCTGCAGCAGGGCCTTGAACCTTGTCTCAGAGGTGGCAAGCTAAGGCTCTGCATCCAAATGCTGCAGTGTCCTACAGCTCAGTACAGTCCCTGTACTCCACATTTATTTTGGTATTATAAGCAGGAAGCATCAAATTCATACCTATTTTATGGTATAGCTTGAACTTGTCTCTCATTCTTACCCTCTAAAGTGGGTTGGTTCAGTAATATGGTGCCTCTGCATCTGCAGCCTTTTCTACCTCTCTAGAGGGAGAATGCAGCTTAAGTGAAGGCAGCCAAGGCCAGAGAAGTCCTATGTCTGTCACAGGTTTAGATCATGTACATGTACATGTACATGTAGATCATGTAGGTCATACACAGTTTTGAAATAGTGCCAAGTTTCCCTTTATCCCTGACACCTGCTTCTGTAATTTCTATTTGTTAGAAATTACATGGAGCAGGAGGCAGAGCATCCTTGGTAGGAGTGTGCCAAGAGTTTACTACTTGTATTTACTTAATAAATCNCTGCAGTGTCCTACAGCTCAGTACAGTCCCTGTACTCCACATTTATTTTGGTATTATAAGCAGGAAGCATCAAATTCATACCTATTTTATGGTATAGCTTGAACTTGTCTCTCATTCTTACCCTCTAAAGTGGGTTGGTTCAGTAATATGGTGCCTCTGCATCTGCAGCCTTTTCTACCTCTCTAGAGGGAGAATGCAGCTTAAGTGAAGGCAGCCAAGGCCAGAGAAGTCCTATGTCTGTCACAGGTTTAGATCATGTACATGTACATGTACATGTAGATCATGTAGGTCATACACAGTTTTGAAATAGTGCCAAGTTTCCCTTTATCCCTGACACCTGCTTCTGTAATTTCTATTTGTTAGAAATTACATGGAGCAGGAGGCAGAGCATCCTTGGTAGGAGTGTGCCAAGAGTTTACTACTTGTATTTACTTAATAAATCTGTCCATGCTTCACAAAGCCTTCCCTTCTTTGCATCTCAGTTCTGAAGGAGAAAGAGTTAAATGACTGCTTGTGATTATCCTACAGCTCATGAGATGACCCTTATGAATTTCAGGTCAGTATTGACAAGGTGTCATTTAAAATAAACAAACAACAAGAAACAAGAGTTGACAGTTGAGCCCTGGGACCACATTCTTGGCTTTTTGATGGTAGGGAGCCTTCATGCTCTGGCAAAAAATTGAAGTGTGGAATTCCTGCAGACTTACATACTAAATCTGCAGGAATACAGAGGTCACTATGAAGGGTGTTATTTTACTGAATACCAAAGGAATTAAGAATGATCAGCCAATTGGACTAAAGCTTTGTCATTTAAATAAATATTTATAAGAGAGTATCTTTCTCTTTTGTCTTTCTCTTGCGCTTAGTTTGCAGCAGTTGTGCACAGAAATTTAGCTTGGTCCTTTACAAGTGAAGGAACCCAGAATTTTGCCTAAATTCCAGTCTCATTTATATTGCTGGTTGTTGGGAATAATAGATGAGATCTGAATAAAGCCCTTGTTTTCATAACGTAGGAGTGGACTCAGCTTGCAGAGTTTTCATGTAAATTTCTTTTCAGGTTGGAGTGTGGGATTATGGAGGGGAGGAGAATTTTCAGAGGGCTAGGTCGGACTCTATTTACAAATTGGATACAGATCAACTTATTGTCCTTTCAGATAAACTTTTTTAATAGTGAGCAACTGGAGCTGAGTTCTGTCTCTGACACAAGAAAATGTCTTTGTAACTCAAACCCTGGAGATAATTTTGAATCATGCCTGCATTATTCTGTGCGGGATATTCATGTACATGCTGTAAGTGTATAAACCTGTTACATAAGTTGACACTGAGCTATCCTCTAGAATACACAGCTTGCATAAGGAAACAGGCCTGCTCCAACTACAGAAAAGGAACATCCTCAGGTCTGTTAAAGTCATTTGAGAAGCTTAATTGGCATTTCCAAGCAAATCTAAACACTTGGATGAAAAATGCTATACAAAGGTGATGTCAAAAATTTTTGCTCGTCAGACACCATGAAATGTGTAGGAATCCACTCCAGTAGTTGTCTACGAAGATAGTTGTACTGTCCAGAAACAGTCATTGCAGTTGGATAGATTCTCTCATTTACCTGTTGTTAGAAGATTTTGATAGAAACTGCAATAGTTAGAAGAGTCCTCTACAGTCAAAAATGGGGTCTGTCACTGCAAAATGTAGTTTGCAGAATTAGCTGTGGGTCTCTCACCCTTCCAGCAGTGAGGGGTTAAAGACAGGAACTAAAACTTGCTGTTGTTTTTCACTTGTTACTTTTCACATTGTTCAAAGAATATGCTCAGCTCTATCCCAAACACATTTAATTTCTGAAAGAAATCACTGGGTCCTTTAATGCGTTTATCTGTTACAATTAAGAGTTATTTAATCACTCACTAATAAAATATGTTTTCCAGACCATTAGCAATTCTTGTCCTTCTTTTCTGAAGCCTTTACAATTTCCTGAAAGGTTTCTGAAAGGGAGGATATCAGAACTGGACATCATATTTTAGCAACAATCTCACTAGTGCTCTAGAGATTCACTTAACCACTTCCTGCTGTCAGCAACTGAATTATTGTCAGCAAAATCTGAACACACCGGAAATGAAGCCAACATCATCTGGTTGTGCAGAAGAATTACAATGGACTCATGTAGGAAAATGATTGCAAACTATGTTGCAAAAACTCTTGAGGACTAACACTCCACACTAACGTATTTTTTTAATTTCATCTCAAGAATGTTTTGAGGAGCTCAGTTTAATCCACTTCCAAGACATGTGATGTTATTTAGCTGTAATAGGTGATGTCGTGGTAAAGTTAAAGAAATCTTTAATCCCATATTCCTGCTC
>VYZS01022259.1:28201-48039 GCA_013400695.1 Neodrepanis coruscans
GTTAGGCTCCAAATGGTAAATTTTACTAAAAAAAGGTAAATATTATTAATGAACTACTAGATTATTTAAGAATTTTTCTTTATTGTGCTTTTATGTGTGCTTGGCTTAATAAACAACAGGCAAGCATAAGCTAAGACAATATTTTTTTGCCATAAACAATTTGGAATCTAGCTTTTTCTGTTGTAGATATTTAAGGCCCAGGAGCCTGGGCTTTGATTGTCATATACTGTACCATGGTATTCTCAGGAAGGCTGCTCTGTGTGTATCCTAAATGGGAATGACAGTTCACTGGAGTTTTGCTTCTAAATTCCAATAAAGAAACCAATCACTCTCCTATTTGATCATGAAAACTCCCTGCCAAAGAGAACATTTCCCTGTGCTCTTACCCTAAGTTGAAACATCTGTGTTGTGTTTGGCTCTTTGAAGATGCTCTTGCTGAAAACACCAAGAGAATTGCAGTGACAAAACATAACACAGGACTACGTTTCACTTTTTATGGTAAATGTAGCTCATCATAAACAATGAATGATATAATTCCTGGGATTTTCAGAGGAGCTTTTCAGGGCTTGAAACAATTGGACAGTCCTATTGGATATTTTCCTGTGTATTTTTCCCAAAATTGAACTTGAAGGAAATCCTACTATCTATCTAATTTGAAACACAAATCACATTCTGGCTTAATTTCTAAAATTGTGAGCAACATGATGGACTAACTGATCATATAAAACTCTTGACAAGAGTAGCTAGGCAGGAGAACACATTTTTTGTTCCCTAACCCTATCTTTCTTAGGCATACTAAATGTTTCAGAAGTTTTATTTATCTTCATCTTTGTTAAGCTCTAGTTTCACAAGTGCAGGACCCAGATCTTACCTATGTTGAAGATATTAGCCCACTGTGAAAATAAAATATGCCTCAGAATAGTATTTAAGTATGTTGTGCTTATCGTAAAGCTGTTTCATGTGAGTGGAGCAGTAAAAGGTAGGTTTAGTATAAGCTAGATTCAAATTCACTCTGTTTATATGTTTGAAAAATTACATCTAGGAAGAGTGAGTCTGCTTCTACTTGATGTAAACCCTGCAATAGTACTTAATCTATTTGCAGCAGGAGGACAACAACATTAAGAGTAGGACAGCTAACTTTGCCCATCACTACACATGAACAAATGGGGTTGTCTGAAGTTCAAATTCTCTCTTCTAATACCACCTACAGCTGTCTTTTATGACTGATTGGACTTTAGGCTACATGTTTCAGGAATATGAGTTTAGAAAACTGTCAGGAAGTGCAGTTAGACAGCATCACAATACTTCCCAAAGTAGGGGCCCATGAATGAATGCTGAAGGAGCACATGTATTTAGACCATGCTCTCTGAAAGATCATACCAATTCCACCATCTGGAGCAACAGGCTTTTAGTGCTTCTGCAGGCTAGGTCTTGCCTCCAGACTTTGAATTATTAAGAATTAAATGAATAAAGGCACATAATGGCACAGCTGTACTCACCACATTTTGCAAGGTATCTCAAAGCTTCCAACTGCCCACTCTCAGCTGCCACAAATAAAGAAGTGATCCCATAAGCATTTGCTGACTCAATTTTGGCACCCCCTTTTACAAGGATATCAATAATCTCCAGGTCATTTCGGGAGACAGCCTCATGGAGAGCAGTCCATCCTCGATTGCAACGATGGTTGGTATCTGCATGGTACTGTACGAGGAGTCTTGCAGCCTCTGCATTCTTGCGCTCACAAGCTGTTTTGGAAAAATGGGAAGAGACTAGGACAGGCTTTTGAATATATTCTTGGTGTTGTACATTCATTGCACATTCATCTGGCCTAAGGCAATGTAATACAAGTAGGCCATAGTAAGACCAAAGACCCATTGAAGTCAATGTGAGGGCCAAGGCTGCTGCCAAATGACACTGTCTGGGGCTCCTAAAGGATGTGGCAGTGAGCCTAATCTTCATCTGAGAGCTGTGGGACCTAAGTGTCCTGTGCAAGGGTTGTGCCAAGCCTCATACGGGGGGGAATCCAGCCTAGCACATTGGTACCAGCCAGACACCACATTGACACAGTGAGGTGATAAAGGTGCAGAAAATAATTTATGAAGAACAAATATGCTACAAAAATCACATGACCTGAACACTTTCTTTCCAGGTTCTTTGCAAACAGACTCTTTATCTTACTCTCCTCGACTGCAGATAAGGCTCTACACAGACAAGAAAATAGTCAAATCAACAGTACTCAGAAAAGGATCTGTAGAGAACAATAATTGTGTGAGCCAGTAGCACTTTCTCAGCCTGAAAAAATTTATAGTTCAAGAACATCCTGAGCTAAGGATTTTTTCATAATAATTAATAGCATTTTTTTTTTTTATTCTACCAATTTATCCCATTGCTTTTTGTATTCTGAACCATGGGGTTCCCTGCACACATTTATGGTGGGATCCCAAACCAAAGGTACGTAGGCTAAGCAGCTACATTTACAAACCCCAATTAGCATTTGTTATACAATGTACATAAAAGAAGCCAGAACATTTTATTATAATAGTTTTTTTTTAATTTGAAATAATAGTGTCTTTTTCTCACAGAGGTCCCACCTTTTCGTTTTGGTTCTTCTCTTGGGATATCTCCATAGCTTCCTCCCCCCAAAACAGGTGTCACTCATATGTACTGAAAGCAACTATGTAATTAGACACTTCTGTAATTACCTATATGTAGCTATGCAGAGTTTAATTTGTTTAATATGAGACATGACCATTTTATTATGATAGATTTTTTTACTCTTTTGTTGTTGGAAGATAGACTAGAAGATATGGCATCAAGGCTAGCACATTCTTACTACAAGTTTTTCTCTGGCTAAAGGGTGTTTTTATATCATTGTTACTGTTATTACTAAGAGCACTGCTGCTACTACTACTACTACTGCTACTACTACTGCTACTACTACGAGTTGGAAGGTGTATTTAATGCACAACTGAACAGCTTTCATTTGGTCAACTAAAAGTCAGAATTTTAAAACAAAAGCATTTTAGGCTGAGCAGCTCTAATGTCAGTCATCCAAAGTTGGAGTCAAGATTGCTGTTTTAACCAGCTTTTAATGTTTTAGGGTGCTAAAAATAGTCATGGCAGTAGCAAATGGGGATAGACAGGAAGGTGTGAGAGATCATCTCCTTCTATGAATCTTTGTGATATCATGGATGTATTGCTATTCTGCTAAAGAAAGAAAGTGTTCTCTCCAACCAGCAGCAAAGTAACATGTCTGTGTTAAATGCTTTATCTACCTCATGAATTATTTATAATCTTATGCCTCTCCCATAGTATACTCCCATGCAGTATATGAATCTGTACTCCCATATCTAACAGCTGCTTAGGTCCTGCTGTTTAGAATAGCATACATATTCTAGCACTCTCCAACTTTCTATGAGTTTGGAACATTGTGCAGACAGCCTGTGCTTAGGGGCCCACTGAACATCTCATACCCACCCTCAGCACCACATCACAGCCTGCACCCCGTAGCACAGCTGCCAATCCTATCTCTGTTCTGGATGAGAAAAAAGGCCATGGCATGGCAGGTTAGACATAGGAGATAGAGGACTACTGCAGGGAAGTAGAAAACAGTAGAAAACAGGAGCTAATCACTGAGTTTCACAAGTGATCCTGCAGTTCTGCTGTGGTTGCACCAGAGAAATTCAGCATCCCTGGAAAAGCAGCTACACACCTTTGTAGAGCGGAGTTTCTCTGGCCTTGTTGGAGATGTCAGGCTCAGCCCCAGCCTGTAGCAGGGTGTGTAGGCAGTCCAGGTTGCCCCGGCTGGTGGCCAAGTAGAGAGCTGTCTCCTCATTGAGGGTGCGTTGATCGATGGTGCCGGGGTATGCTGTGTAGGAATGGTGAGCCTAAAGTCATTATGGCATGTAGTGCACAAGGATCTACAGTATCATCACCTTTTGAAATCATTGGAGTTGTAAGTAAGTTTTATTGTTTTTTTTCTTTTCCTTTTCCATGAGCCAATTTAAGTTAGGAATATACTATAAGGTTACTATAACTCAGATTGAGTATCTAAATCTGTCACCAGTCTAGATTAAAATGTTCAGCTATGGCCACTAGTGATGCAGAGAGTTGTCAAGTAACTTCTCTTTAGCAGCAGTTGAAAATAAACTATGGGAGTTAACTGCCTTCAAGCACCAGCGATGAGGTGCTGGGTTGGGTCTCCAGCCTGTGGGAAGTGGAGTAATTCCTGTCAACTATGGCAGCCGAGCAGCTCATGTAGAGAGATAAGCTTCAAGGCTTTAGTGGGAGAAATCCAAGGCTTGGAAGAAATCTATCCCAATACCACTTTCTCCAAAATATCCTGACTTTTAAAGGCTTCAGTCTGGAAATCTATTTTCCAAGAGAATGTGATAACATTCATATATAGTCAGAGAGAGTGAAAAAAGCTCCACATTAAGTCCCAGGCCAGGATTTGGATGCTGCTAATTCTGCCTTTTAGTTAATTCATATTTTTCTTCTCCTTTTTGTAATTAATTAGTTTTAACTTCACTGACCTTTTTGCAACAGGCTCAGGCAGCCCACTTGGCCATAGTATGCAGCTTCATGGAGGGGTATCCAGCCATCCTTATTAGGTTCAGAAAGGTTTTTTCCTGATTTTATCATGTTGCGTACGGCTTTTTCATCTCCATCCTTGATTGCTGCCACTACAGGGTCCAGTTCTCTTTAAAATACGATTAAAGCTTAATTAACTAAGAAGCTTTTTGCAGCAACATTACTTGCATCATTTGGCTAAAACAGTGAATCCTTTCTGCCTATATAGCAAGTCTTCATGGCCCTAAGGTGTCTTGCTGGAGGGCTTCTAATGGTAAAATTTGTCTTCTCAAATTTTACCATTCTCAGCAGGTCAGAAGAACCACTGTCTGGGAAGACTGATCCCTCTCCTCAGAGTGAAAGGAAAGTGTAGGTTTGTGTCTCTTCTCTGACATAAACACTTATTTTAGATACCTAGAGTTGGGGAAGACTAGCTCTGCCCTTGCTGTGTACGCTGTGGAGGGTCCATGGTTGTGATAAGTACATCACTTTGCTATCCCATGTGGCATGGTGCTTCCATATGAGATCTTTTAAATACAATCAACTTTAACGAGAATTGTTCCTGCTCAGCCCTGAAGAAATGTTTAGATTTGATTTGCACATGGCTTTATCAGAAATTATCAATAAATCTTGCTCTTGTATTTGGAAAATCCTTCCTATTTTCTTTCTCAGTCCTGTTTTCAGAATTTAGCTGGTCTGGTTATCACAGAATCATAGAATTTGCTGAGTTGGAAGGGACTCACAAGGATCATCAAGTCCAACCCTTAACCCTGCACAAGACCATCCCCAGGAGTCACACCATATGCCTGAGAGTGTCATCCAAATGTTTTCTGAACTCTGTCAGGGTTGTTTCTGTGACACTTCCTTGGGGAGCCTGTTCCAGTGCCCAATCACCCTCTGGATGAAGAGTCTTTTCCAATATCCAACCTAAACCTTCCCTGACATAACTTCAGGCCATTCCCTCAGGTCCATTTGAACATTAGGGTGTTGGTCTTGGTTCTCCTTTCCTTCTCCAGGGAGGATTGAAAAAAATTCAATCCACTCACCCGAATGAAATTCCAAGCTGCCTTTCATCATGACACCACATGAGAGATCCACAGCTCTTATTTCAGCACTGAGAACTTAAATTTTCAGAAATGGTAACTACTTCAGATATTATGGACCTTAAAAAATGTGTCGCCAGTGTCTCAGTATGAGATGCTGGACACTTCTGAAAATCTGATTTTTAGAATCTTGCTTGGGAGCAGACCCATTAGCTGTTGGCAAGTCCAAGCTCTTAGCCAAGTTAGCAGTTCTCAGAAGTAACTGCAACAGTCAATGGCCTCTGGAACCACAACCAGGAACCATTGACAAGTTGTTAAGTGGTTCATAATCTGGTTTATTCTAACCCAACAAACCACTGACAGGCTCCACAGGGCCACATAACTTCTAGATAGGAGGAGTAAAACGAATGAAAAATTATTAGGGAAGGAGTGAATATTTAAAAGTCTCTTCAGAGTTCAAAGTCATTGAAATGTGTAGAATCACTAAATATATAAATGATATGGAAGCGATCTTTTTTGGTGCTACCTAGTTGTGATACTTTCAAGAAGAGGCTCACTGTGAAAATCTACAAAAGGCATGAAGTGTGCTCCATGCTACCCAGGAGTGAGGCACAATGAGCAGCCGACAAGCATGTTTTGCCCTCACAAGCCTTCCCTCTGCCAAGTATGCATTCCACACAATCTGGGCAACAACCCTTTTCTCCAAGCTCTGTAAGAGTAGTTGCAGAGCAGGGCTGACCTGGGCATACCAGTCCTTCTGCAGAGCAACAGGGAGAACTACTGTGAATCTCTCCACACAGTAGGAGTCACAACACTGCCTGACAGTCACAACACTGCCTGACAGTCACCAAGCACTGCATCAGCAGTACTTGCAGCAGGGCCTGCTGCCTTCCTTCCACCCCATTTGAGGCTGCAGGGACCATGGCAGGGGCAGGGAGCTGGGGAGTGTGTACTCTGCAGGCAAGGCAGGGAGGACCGCTGCCCATGGTGGACAGCAGCTCTGTGCATGCTGGCTGTGCCTTCCAGTGTTGGCATCTGCTGAGGCTCCTTCTGGGCTGTGATGGGACGAAGCAGCCACAGCTTTCTTATTTTAATGGACTAAGCTCTATGACATCAAACACTGCTAAGGAAGAAGCACTTTTCAAGTTCTAATGGGAACTTGCAAAAAAAAGAATGTGGGCTATACTTTCAGAGATGGAGAACAAGAGCTTGATGAAAACATAGGAGCATTTGTAGTTTGAACTAACTCTGCAGAGGAAAACTTGCAGTCCTGAAGCCAGAGAGATGTGGGAGACAAGTGTACGTCTCAGAGAGATTATTAGCATCAAAAGAGTAGGATTGCAGCACGTGATAAAGGTCATGCAGGGTAGCGATGATGGGAAGAACTATAAACTCTGGTTATGATAGAAAGTCTAGAATACTACAACAGATTGAGATCAGAGACATAAAAATATGAGCAGTTCAGCACAGGAGCCCTCACAAAGCAGGTTACTGGTACAACCTATGCATTCAGTGTGAGTTACAGGAGCAGCACTGGATTCGATTGTCTTGCAGGGGCTGGACAGATCAACAGCCTGAAACTCACACAGACCTCACTAATTTCAGTTTCCCCAGGGACACCCATCTATGTCATAAACAGTGATACTAACATTGAAAGACAAGTTGCCAAGATGCTTCTCTGAGGATAAACTCAGGGCCTGAAGTGGAACGGGTGAACTCAAGACATATGCTGGAGAATGAGAAAAGACACCATTTTCCAGGTGAAAAAGTACTTGTTGCCTCTCGCTCCTTCTCTATAGCTGGAAGCAATGATTTCAAGACAGTAGAGTCACAAAAATAGCAGCATTGGAATGGGGAGAGATATAGGACACAAGGCCAGGCATTTTCCCTCAGAAGATAACAACTAGAGCAGGCAGCTGCCTTCCTGGTCACAGACTCCTAGGAGGAATCAACTGACCTTCCGAAAACTGCCAGGCTAAGGTCCCAGGGACACTGCTGTATCTCCATACTGTTTAGAGTACCCCAGGGACTAAACCTAAAATTGCTAATTTTGTACAGAGCATAGATTTTTATGCAGGCATTTGAAATTGAGCATTTTGTTGAAGTCAGTTAACAGCAGCCATTGGCATGTTTGGCTGGAAGAGGAGGCGGAGGTGGAAGATCTTCATCTTTCAACAACTCTGCCACAAGGCTGCTGAAACCATCTGTTGTTTTGTGCAAAGGTTCATGTTACAGTTGTACTGTGACCTCAGGATTTGGCCACAAGATAGAGTTACCGGCGTGTAATGAGTTACCGCTTGCCAGGTGGGCCATGGCAGGAGTTTGCATGGGACTGGCACACAGCAAATGCAAGGTGAATCATGTTATCTGAGATCTCGTGTATGTAGTACGGATAAAAATGTGTGAAGAATCAGTTATCATTCTGCTTAAGCCCTCAGATCTTGAATGAAACAAACTTCTGTCTGGTCCCTTGACCTTAAATGATTCCTGAGTTAGATGAGGGGGTTTGCTGGACAAGGCTGCAGATACTTTAGCCAAGCAAATTCCAGATCAGAACAGAAAGTTTAATGAATCTTCATGTGAAATCCTTTCTGCCTGGTTTATAGTTGGTTTTTATAAAACCCCAACATATTCTGCTGCCTGGGATTCGTCAGATATAGGAAAAACAAGTACTAAAATTATAGTGTAAGTCTGAATATCTGATGAAAGCTTAACCTTATAGGCAACTCAAAAGAATTACTGCATTTCAAAGGCCAGTAGCCAAAATAATAAATAGTCATTGTAGATGAGATATGTGGTGAGGTCAATTCTGAGTGCTACAGAAGAGGTTCAGTGGAGCATTTAGAAGTTCAGGAATCTTTCTTTTCCTGACAGCCTGGAGTGATGCAGGCAGCATGAAGCAACAACACTTCCTCAGGTGAAGCCAAATAACATCCCTTCCTGGCTCTGAGGCTAGGGCTATAAAACAGTCATGCCATCATGCTCTCCTGTGGCTTCTCAGCCATGTTTTTGCTCTCACTTGGCAGGAGAGGAGGGCTGGTTTATCCTTCTTGTGGATGGAACTCTACTGATGCAGAAGAACAGCCTGCACTCCAGTCTGCTGCTGGACCCAGAGCATCAGAGAGGCATGCAAGGAGTGCAGAACATTTACTGAGAGGATGTGATTTCAATGTGGTCAAGGGGAGCTGGCAGGTAACAGGGAGAAGGCAGGCTTCACGTTGCAGCAAAAAGAGGGTTTTGGAATGTCAGAGAGGGCAATGTCAGTGAAAAGCCAGGAACAAAGCCTGCATTAGCCAAGATGTAGCAGGAAGTGGGAAAGATTGTAGAACTGGATGAGGAATAAAAAGAAGAGTTTTGGATGGATAGTCCCTGCAACAAGGCATCCAGGGAGGGACTTGTAAGATGGATAAAACCAAGTAAATTTGAAGTGGACATATAAAAAATGCAGGGATTTGGTTTTTCTTCTTCAGGATCCAGAGAAGTGGTGGCTACAGCACTTTCCTCTTATCATCTGATAGCTAAGGGCGAGTGCATGCATCTACTCTGCCCTGCAGAGAGCTGTAATAAACTTGTCATGGTCCAGATATTTCCACAACACACAGGCATTGTGGCAGAACTTGGGCCACCTTGTTGCCTGTCTGCTTTCCTCATCCATGACTGTGTTGACGTAAGCTTACTTGCAGCCTCTGCCAACACCAAAACATGGCCAGGAGTATTGGAGTTGGTCAAGCTAGTTTCTTCCTTGGGCAAGGAAGCCCTCCTTAGTGTGGCAGGACAGCACAGGTATGGCTGGGAACAGGCACAGCATCTTGGGAGTATTTATAAAATATTTACTTTGAAGGATTGCACTTTCTTACATTGTTTATATGATGTGATACATTTTTTACCCCCAGTATTCCCCATTGTTGAACCCTGAACTTAATAGCAATAGAGTTACTATCAGCACCTGCCTGACTCATCTACCGTGTTGATAAGTGAACAAGCCTATATAAATAAACCGCAGTGCAGCCATCCCTTCCCTGCTGTCCTTGTCACCTCAGAGGTACTGACTGACCCAGAGTTCCCAGAACATGTGCACTGGAGGGATGAAGAGAGATGAAGAGGGAGAACAAGAGGGGTTTGAGCTGAGTCACCTTCAAGAGCCTGGGCATAGTGTGGGCCATCTAGGAGATTGGAAGGAAGAGCAGGAATGCAGCAAGAGTGTGGTGCAGGTGTGAGTAATACCTCCTCTGGATGGACACCACCATTTCCCCCCACCAGATAGCATCACCACCCAGCAGAGATGTCTCAGGGAGAGAGTGGGTAGCAAGTCTTGTTTTGACTGCAGGGAAAAGCAGGAGAGGGAGACACTTACATGGACTGGGATGAGCTGCACAGGCTGCTGTTGTACCTTCGCCTGATCCCCCAGGCTGCCCCCGAGCTGGATGGCTGAGCACGGCCTGTCTGCTGGGCTGCCAATCTGGAGTGGCGATGACATGAATGAAATAAGGAGAAATACTCCGAATAGGAGAAACAGGTCATGCTGAGGCAGAAACAGAGACACACATCCACAGAAATGGAGCGAGAAAGTCTGTCGGTCAGGGTTTTGAATAAAAGCAGATGGCCACAGCTTGCTCTGCACTGGATTCAGCTGCTCACTCGGCTCGAGTTTATTTTTGGCCCTCCGAGGAAGCGTCAGGGGATTCAAATGACCATATAAGACAACAGTGTGGTTAACCCTACCACCACCACACAGGAAGCAGGCACAAAGCGAGGTGAGGTGACACTCATCACCTCCAAAGTGCAGTGCAAGCAGGTCAGAGGTGGGTGCAGAGGAGGACCCAGGGTACCTGGGTGTCAGGTCCATATCAGCTCAGCTCTCCCAGGTGGCAGAAGAGTTCAACAAAGCTACAGGTCTGGTGATACAAGCTGCAAAGGTTTTCCCTCCAGTGGGAGGTCAAACACTGCTGGGCTGAGACAAGGGCAGGACAGGATAATGCACAGAAATGCTAATGATGCCTTTTGCCAAAATAGCAGATGTCAAGGGACCTCAAAGGAAGACAGGACGTAATGGCTAGGGAAACCCTTATTCTCTTCTGCATCAGGTCCCCACAGCAGAGCTGACAGTACAAGTGCATGGTAATGACCCTGAGAAGCCACAACCTTTGGTGGGAGTAGGATTGTAGGCTGTGCAGCTTCCTGGTTCCACAGCTATGAACATGCTTACATGAAATTGTTATCAAATTGTCCCCAGTTTCCCAGCCTTGGAAATTAAACAACCACAGGTTGTAATGAGCAAGGTGTCAGAGAGTGGAGTTATGACAAAGAAGGAGGAACAGAACTTTGGTTACTCCCAGTTTATTAAAAGAAGAAAAATTAGTTTAAGAGGATATTTTTGCTAGTTTTGGGGCTGACTTTGGAATGTATTCTCTTCTGCCTTGAGAAATCTGCCTTCTGTAGAATGAAAGGGGAACAGTATCTGGGTTTGAAAATGTCAGCAGGTCTCTGTGATGACAGCCCAGCATTACAGGGTAGAGGGATGCTGCCACGATTTGGTGTCTGGAGCTGTTCCTGGCTCAGAGTGGTGTGCTTGAAGTCAGACTCTGATCTGAAATAACCATATCCTCTAAAAACTGCAGTATCTAAAAGGTAGCCAGCTCACACTGTTTTATATAAATATTTTTCGCATCTCTATTATGTTTTCCCATAAAAATACTGTCCTCTGTCTCCGGCAAAATCTAAGCTCAGCATATAGTGTGCCCCTGTAGAGGAAAGGAGCAGCTGGCCTTGAGAGTGCTTCTGTCATTCAGAAAAGCTTGTGGAGGTGCCCCTTTTCTTGTTTTATTTGTTGCTTAAAAGAGACAACATCAAGCAAATTCTCCTTTAGTTGTGAGCACGTAGATTGTTGACCTCATTGGATTTATAGCAGACTCCAGCTTTCACACTAATGACAGACTCGCAGAGGAGCTGCCTGGCAAAGCTAATTAGAAAGCACGTGTGCTGATGGGAGGCTATTTTCCCTTCCCAGGCAGGCACTCACTTACCTTTGCCAAGGGTAGATGCGGTAGGGTGGGTTGTGGGGGCTGGCACGACTGGGGGCAGCTGCCTCACCAGCATGTGCCACCATCGACTTCTGGTGGCTCTGGGCAGCTGGCTGACCCGTGGGGTCTTCTTCCAAGCTCTGCTGGATGGCCATCTTTATAAGCTCGTCTTCACTCAGGCTACTGTACAGACTGTATTCCTCACATCCTATCATTTGTCTCTGAGTATTTGCTGCCGTTGCAGCCATTTCTATTATTCTTTGCTTTTCCTATAAAAGGAAATTGTGATTATCAAAATCTGGAAAATGAAAGAGAGAAAACTATCTTGTGTTTTTGCTCAGCTCTGCTTCTTGATAAGACTGACCGGAAAACCCTTCGGAAATCCTTCACCAGGGAGAGAATGTTATCAGTTTAAATCTACATATAAACTTAATGAAATAATTCCTTTCTATCACACAGAAATAACTGGTTTAGCTAGTGTTTAAAAAAGGGGAAGTGAGCTGCTGCAAGCAAGGCAGGTTTTTATCTACTTAGTTTGGTTACCACATCTCAAGACAGAAATAGGTAAAGGAAATCCATGTAAGATTAAAGGGATACAATTTTGAATATTATTTAGGAGAAGACCAATGGATGTCTCTTTTTATTTGCTTTATTTTCTTGCTCTAACTGCAGGAAATTAAGGGAAGAGGCTTTTCTGTTTGTTTGTTTCCTGATTTTCTGTAAGGATAGGTTCTCCACCATGATGTGTAAAGAGACTTTGTTGAGTAATTTTTCCACCTTATCTGGACATCTCTCGAGCAACATGCAAAGCTATGCTTTGATGTGACTTCGTTTCACTAAGCGAGGAGAGCACTGCTCTGTTTCACTTCTGATTTTTTGCTATTTCACAGAACAAAGTTCAAGGTCATAAGCGAGCTGGAAATGAGAGAAAGGGGAAACATTGGGGCACACTCAGCAATCACAGAATGACTGAACCACCAGTCAGTATTTTATAGGACAAGATGGAAAAGCTTGCCTCATTTAAGAAGATGACAATGCAGAATATGTTTGCTTTTTATAAACACTGAGCGAAAACTGTGTGAAATAATGGAGAACACTGGGTTGAGGAGCAATGGGAACAAATTGCCCAGGAGGACATGGGGAAGGGAGATATGACAGAGGAGGAGAGGGATCCAGAGGGAGGGGACTGTAGAGGCATGTCCCTCAGGTGCAGAGAGGTGAGGAGCTGTCTGAGTGCACATGTGGGGTTGCCAAAAAAGCTGCCTGTCCCCACCCTGTGTCTGCCAGTCCCCGACCCAGCAATGCCATAGCAGAGTTGGTCGCAGCTTCACACGGCCCTGTTCCGCCCAGGTTCAGATCATACCGATCTGGGCCACCTGGCAGAGCCATGTGCATGAGCACAGCAGAGCCACCCAGCCTCCCACTGCACAGGACCTGCCTCAGCAGGAGCCTCAGGGGAGCCATCAGCTCCCCTTCCCTGTGAAGCTGCTCTCTCCAGCAGGCTGAGGCTCTGGCCCCAGCTAACCAGGTGGCCAAGGCAGCCTGGTTTCATGGACACTTGTGTTTACATCAATGGCATACAGGTCCAGCATGCCACAAGCCTCACACCAGGAAAGTGCCCTGCTGTAGCACAGTCAAGAGGCAATCCTGACCTGGAGTAGATGGTAGCTCCCCAGATGGCAACAAAGCCATATCTATGTATGTCTAGACCCTCATGTTTGCTTCTTTAATCATAATTTAAAAAAAACCCAACCCCTCACAAACTAATACAGTTTGAAGAAATTGCAAGAGCTTGAATCAAGCCATAAGTAACTTAAAATCTTGAATTTAAGCTTTTTACTTCAGACATGGTGATATCTCCCACATCGACAGCCACTTAAGGCTTCAAGCCCACCCTAGAAGAAATGTGAAGACTTCAGAGTAAAGGAAGCCCAGCAGATTTCAGATTTGACATTATGATTTTTAACAACAAAGGAAGTGTTTTACAGCCATGAAAAAAATATCAAAATAAACCCTTCAATTGGCTGTAAATCATGCAACCCAATTTTTATGTTTTTCTCTCTCTCTTTTTCCCCCCTTTATTTTCAGCCATATCTTTCGTGGCTGCAGTTGATTCCCTTCTCCAGTGGGAGCTGGTGTGCCTCAGCTCTGCTATGACCCCTGCTGTCCCAAAGATCCAAGCCCAGGCATCAAACGGCTAATAGCTCTCCTATGGAGCTGCTGCCTGCCCTCCACTCCAGATGCTGCAGTACCTGTCTAGCTGTGCTCCAGAGAGCATCTTGGCCAAGAACCAAGACACAGCTTTGTTTTTCCAGCACCTTCTGCTGCTGTTTGGCTTGCTCAGTCTGCACAGTTTCTCAGCCTGGGTACTCACGTAGTAACTGGTGAGCTGCACATGTGTGAAATCCACGGGCTGGAGTCAGAGGGTTTATCTGCAGCATCCAGCACTGCAATGCCTAAATGTAGGGACCTGGTCCCAGGGGTGACTCAGAGACCTAAATGAAGCCGTCAGCAGAGAGGGCAGGGTCTGATCGTAAGCTCCTAATGGAGGTAATAACGCACAATGATTCTTTGGAAGAGGCAAAAATGGAGATGAAACTGCTCCTCTCTGAGGGCAACCTGCACCAATACCACCTGTATCTTCCCTTGTTCTCTGTATCGTTCCCCATCCCATCATAGGCTTCCTTATGGCATAGGAGCCAGAGCATGCAGTGAATCCATCCTCACTGTGTTTTTGAGCTGGATGTTGCAGTCCTTTCAAGGGCAGTCAGGGCTTTGAGGAGTGTACCAGTGTACACCGCCAACATGATGCCACACCCTGGTAGAGGAGCTAACTAATTTAGCTACCTCACCAAATCCCCCATGGATTTAGGTATAAAGGCTGTTTCTAGACATCTTCTCTTCCCTCCTTTTGTTTCATACCTTGTTAAGACATAGGGAATGAAAGGGAGATTTTAAGCTTGCAGGGATCACTCTTATTTCACCCTCTTATTCTTTCTAGGGGTTAACAGGGTCCAAACCACTCGCAGAGCAAAGGGAGAACTTCTCCTGCATGTTGGTGAGCCTCACTAATCTAAATATTTTGACAAGAGTCCCACAGAGTACAGAAACAACAGTGCTGGCTTCAGCTCCTGCCACTAATTCATCCTGCAGGGAGAAACTTTGTAGGCCTCAAAATAGAGAAAGCTTTCACTTCTGGTCATTGAACTGCACAAACATGAAGAAGGTGTGAGGATCACATCCTGGGGGTGCAGGAGCTTTTGGGCCCTTACTGAGAGCCAGAGACAGCCTTATGTACCCTGAACCCCTGCAGAGAATGGGATTGAAGCCATTCTTGCATCACCCTGCCTGTCTCCCCTTTCTCAGACCGAGTGTGACTGAGCTTGGCAGGAGGAACAACACATGCCTTCTCCCTACAGCTCCCTGTGTGACAGCCTGAGCAGAGTGGAGCAGAGCGGAGCTACCGCCCTCCCCTTCCAGCTGGGGAAAAGCTCCAGCTTTTTTTTGAAGCTGTAGGACCACGGGGCACTGGCAGTTATGTCTGTAAGAAGCCGTAGTGAGGCAGCTGAGCTGTGATGACAGGCTGAGCACATGCCCTGCAGGCTGGTGGCTAAGGCACCATGGCCTGATTCAGTTTACACAGTCTACCCTTCTTTCCCAGTGACTCAGCTTGGTGGCAGTGCCTGGCACTGCCCTGGCTCAGCTGACACAGCTGGGCTAAGGTTACCTCGTCTGAGGCCATCAGTGAACTGCCAACCACAGCCTTATGAAAGCCCGCTAGACTAATGTGCTACAAGGTAAGTATTTTCAACCTTCTGTAATGAAGGTGTGAAAAAAAAAACAAGTCTCGGTTGCAAGAAATGTTTGAACCAGTCTGGATTGGTAAGATCTGGCCAAAGTGGTGTTTCGAAATGCAGCTTGAATTAATTTACTTGCTTTAAGCCTGCTTAGCATAGGTTTAAAGTACTGGATTCAAATTTGTAAGTTAAATGCTGGGTTTACTGTTCACCCTAACTTCAAGTTTTGATGGGATGTTTTAATGTTTGGCTGTGCTCTGCATTTCTATGACAGCTTAAGATCCCATCCTCACATGCAGGTAGCACACACTGCATTGCACCTACTGGGACAGCAGAACCTGATTTTTAAAGCTGTTGGTATAGTGCCCTAATTATTCCTTAGAGAGTGCTTGGCCTTCAGGTCTGGATGGCTTTACTAGGGATCTCTCTTGACAGAGACAGGATGCTGCTGTCTGTGCTGCCATTTTGTATTTCAGTCTGACAAGATCTTCTGAAATCTAGACTTACTACCATTTCCACATAGAGTCATATCCTTATTTTCAATTTTGCTATCCTGATTTCAGTGTGAGTTTATTTAGGTGTAGGAATCAGGCCTGTGCTATACAGAGGTAACTTAGCTGCATCCAGCAACCAGAAGATAAGGTTAGGAATGAAATGCTTGTGCCAGGGCCACACTGCAGTGCTCTGTCCTGGGTTGATTGGCAGCTGTAGCTGGAAGATCTCTGAAACCAAAGGTACTACTCACCAGGGTGGCTACTAGAAATCACCTACATGATGACAAAAGCCGCAGACAAACACAATTAGGTTGCTATTATATTTGGACTACAAGCTCTGTCAACATACAGTGTTTGGGAGAATGGGCCGCTGATCCCTGATGCAACATAAATAAACAAGGATTACAGCTGGCTTTAAACATGCAGAACCGTGCAACTCAATACCATTAGCATCTGAAACAACTGGTTCTCATTGATAGTGCTTCCTTAAAGGAAGGCTTAGGGAGGCTGCCTGTCCTCCCTTAATAGATTCCAGGCAACAGAATTAGCCGAATTACTTATTTCTGTCAGAGGAGAGTGGCAGGTGAGTGACAAGGTCATTAAGGGAACAGAGCCAGACTCTGCCTGACTTTGCATTCAGTTTATCCCTGTCAGCTTGTAACTCAGTACAGGACCTCAGTATTTATGGCTCAGGGTGTGATAAACCATATTTCTGAAATCATAACCAAGTCTTCTGAGGCTGCAAAAGAGGAAGAAGCTCCATTAGCTTTGCCTTTTTCATGCAACTTCATCATTTTGTGTTTTGCGAGGAATGACTGAGCCCCAGCTTCTGCAGGTAAGTGTTTGCCTTTCATGTGTTTGTCTTTACTTCTAAAAGCAGCAGGAACCGGTATAGGGGGAAGGCAAACACACGGCTGAATGTCTTCACAGAAAAACAACCCCCCACTTAATTTCTAACTGTGGCATTTTTCAGGACAGATCCTTTGTGGGCAATGGAAATCAGATCAACTTGGAGCACTTAAAGTACTCTCATTTTTGCTGCATTTTAGGTCAGTTTCCAGATAAATCTTTGCAGTCTTCTAAGGATACTGTATTGGATAACTACCATAGGGAAGCAAATGATTTCTTTTAAAACCAGAAAAATTTCAATGTCCATCAGGTCTGCCAGAGCGGAGACATCAGAAGAATGACACCTCATGCTGTCTGGCTGTGGCAACAGGCAAGGTTTCTTTTTAGTGACAGCTTATGCAAACTGTTCAAGTTCTAGCCCAGTGCTAAAGGAGCAAAGCCAGGCTTCCCAAAGGAATCCTCTGAGCAAACAAATCCCCTTGTTCAGCCCCAGCTGTCAAAACAGGTCACCTATCAGCCTGGAGTATGCTCTGATGCCATCAAATCATGATTCTGTGCATATTCTTTACTGGCAATCATACACCTGCAAGCTTTTATTTCTTCTCAGAACACATTAATTCACACAGAAATCAGTGCCATATTAGCTTTGTGTCAAACTCACCGAAAATTTAGTAATTAAAGAAATCATTTGATGATGTCATTTTTCTCCTTCACACCGTGCTTTGCACACTACATTCCACCTTAGTACACTGCAGCTACAGCACTGATTTCTGAGCAAGATATTCTAAGGACAAAGGTATAAGCATCACCTTCATGTAAAAGAAAAATAAGGAAATTACAGAGCTACTGTTTTGCTTAACACCAAACAATGTTTTATGGCGTATTTAGAAAAAACAAAACAACAAAACAAACAAAAGCAAATCACAAAAACTCTCAAGACTGTGTTAAGCAGTTAGGTACAAACTGCTGTAGGAATAAATATTTACATAGGCATAGTAAATAAAGAAGTTGAAAATACTAGTTAAGTTCAAAACATGCATATTTGCGTTACCTTTTTGTTCTGAAATAAAAGGGTAATAATACTGTTGAAATTGGTTATCTCCTTGAGTAAGTCTTAATTCAGGAAATCCTCGCTGGTATTTGTCTCCCTGCTTTGCCTGGATGTTTCGATCACTGCAGGACAGCTTTCAAACACACTCGCTTTGAAGCCTGGAGTTTATTTCTGGATCACCCCATGATCAGCGAATACAAGCCAGAATATAAGTTGTTCTGAATCTCAGATTTCCTGTTTGAAGATGCACGGCAGAAACTTTTACCAATCCTAAAGTTCTTCCTTGTTGCATTATCTGAAGAACTTCACTTCATCAAGCATCCTGTAGCTAAATGACACAAAGTTGACCTTTCTGTTACATCATTATTTATTGTCCCTGACAAGTAGACCATATATGGACATGTTTCTGGAACCTAAAGAAGAAAAAAAAAATTACCGTATAATTTTGGAGTAAAATATGCTGTCCTGGAGAATTTTATATACTTTGGGTGAAGTGATCTCTATTTACTTTTCTTTTAGCTGATGCTAGTTAAACAAAACAGCCAAACATTACATGGGTATTTACAGAAGGTTTAGAGTTGTTCATATATTTTTAAGGCTGCAAGTTGGAGATTTCAGGATTCCAAAAGATGACAAAAGCAGATGTGAACCTGTTCCAGGTAGTATTTTTAAGAGCTTACTAGTAGAAAGGAACTGCTCTCATACCACCTAAATGTGAACAACAGATCCTCTCTCAGACTCCTTAAGGCCATAAACGGGAAGTGGTAGCCATGTTTCCCACACCTGGCAGTGGGGAAGCTGGCCAAGCAGGAGATTCTGTGAGACATCACGGATCCAGGGGTGAGCTAGAAGAAGAGTCAGGCACATATAGGAGAATTGACACTTGGATCATCTGGAACATGGATTTAATAATACTCAGTTTGGGAAGGTTTCCATGTGTTTGTTCAGCTAATATGATGAATGAAGAGAAACTATAATACAGTATCAAAATGATGCCTATGATTTTACTTCAGCTCCTGCTTTACTGATTCCCACAGCAAAACATTGAATATACAGAGAATAAAGCCTAGATTGCATCAGGTCTGCAATCCTTTCTGAGTATCTTGTGAAGCCTCAGGTTAGCTGTACACACCCTGTCAGTGCATAAACACCCCCATCCAAGGTTTAGCAAGAACAATCTTGAAGAGAAAAAACACATCAAGACCATATCATCCGCTAATACATGAATCTTTCTGACTACTCTGCTTCATTTGTAGAGTCTTTCAGGACCTGCATTCTTCCTTCCCCATGCTTGCTCCTCTATCCAATGTGCTGGAGCATGAGATTGTCTAGTACATGACATATCTCCCTTTCCTCCTGTCCAAAAAACTATCTACCCCTCATAACTAGTGCTAGGGCTGTTGTTTTGTCCAAACATGGGCATTCAGTAGTTACTGTGACAGGCAAAGAAGCCCTGGATATCATCACCAAAAAGTGTGTGAAATCCTTACGCTTTGTGACTTTTAAATAATACTCAATACCTTTTTTTCCCTGATATGACTTTAAGATTGTAACTAGCCTTGGCTTTAAACCAAGAGTGAATAACTGCCACATTTAACCATTCCACTTGCTTTTTGGCAGTCTCTCACTGATTTCACACCCCTGGAACTCTTACGGTCTTCATGATCACTGGACTCAAGAAAAAATGCTGTGGTGCATATTCACACTTCCCAATGGCAAAGGGTTTCTGTGTCTTCCAGGTGGACTGTTTGATTAGAGCAAAGATAATGGGGCTCAAGGTCCAATTGGCTATGAATGCTGGAGGTGGTTCCCCATGCCATTCAAAGCAAATACACTGCAATTCCCTTCCCTCCCACATTTCTTGGCTCTCTTGCAGAGCTCTATGCACCCCCTTGATGTATTTGAAACTGCTATGAATGCTGATGCACCATTTTCCAATAAAAGCACAGGACTCTGCTTCAGAAGATCTATTTTCAGATACCACTAACTCTCCCTTTTGTTTTGAGTAAATC
>VYZS01022268.1:5920-19351 GCA_013400695.1 Neodrepanis coruscans
TTTTTTAATTTGTGCTTTCCTGATGACTGCAGGTAACAGGTGAGAATTTGTTGTGTGCTGATTCTCGCTGCTACTATTCCTCTACTTCTCTCCAGACTCCATGGGAACACTGAAATTTCTGCTGCTGAAATAAAGAAAAATATGAGGATTCAGCTGAATAAATAGTAAATAAGAGAACACCACCAAAACTTTTTTCCCCCACTCTCTAAGTAATTGTCATGTGGAAAGTTGCATGGTATTTTTTAAAGATTTGTGTCGATGTTATACTAGAATGATGTGAAATTTTGCAGTAATTACTACTTCTGTTATAAACCACATTAATTTTAGTAGGAACAGAACCAAGATATGTTGCTGTTCTGTGATGCTTCTTTTTTTATGAGATTATATCAGTGTCATAAGAAGGCTCAAGAAAGGACTAATATACATGAAACAAAAAATTTCTAGCCTCTGCCCTGAATAATTTACCACTGAAGTAAAGGATATTGCTTTAAATTTTAGTATGTTATGTTGGCGGAAGAAAATATGTTGGAGATCTATGTCGTTTGGCTTCTTGAGAAATTTTAGTTTAGCTTTCACTCACAAAAAGCTATGTGAGGAATTATTTAATAATACAATAGACATAATTTTGGTATTGTTTTCTAATATTTTTATCAGTGTTGCATGTAGGGAAACATTTCCAAATAAAACATACCAGCAATTACGTTATTTGAAAAAATACAAATTAAACTGCTATAGGTATTGCAGAATCAAAAATAATAGGAAAAGGGCAATACTGATCCTTTAGTATCAATACTTAACGTATCAATGCTTAACCTGTATTAAACCTTTTGATTTGTTTATCCAGTTAAGTGAGGAAAATTGCTATGACTTTGGATTTTTTTGGTATGCAAAGACTCACCTTTATTCTGCTTGTATTCTTTTGTTTTGCATAAAACTGGAGAGGATATAAAGTACATATAAACCTCATTGTCCACACACTGAGACAGTTTGTGATCTAGAAGTTTGCTTGACAAGGTGAAGGCACCCAGGATTCAAGTGGGACCTGGTGTAATTGTTCTGACTTATGAGGAGTGGCTTTATATTTACACCTCTGAAAACAACAGACTTAATTAGGCCTGTTGGGTTGCCTGCTTAAATTCCTATGGACTTAGATTTTAAAATTGCTTCCTAGGCTTTTAGTCAGGCTCAGGTAGCATTTAAGGCAAATGCTTAGTTGGAATAATGCTGCTTTCTCTAAAATTAAGTGAAAGTTTTTAAAATCCCATCAGCACTGATTGTTGAAGCCAACATGATTAATTATGCCTAAGTGCATTGGCACACTAGATTCAGCATCTTAAATTTGTGTGAATACAACTTAAAACCAGGAACCAAGTTTACTTTCTTAACAGTGTGAAGCAGTTATATTGGTTTAAGGTGTATTGATTAAAACACACTGCTAAATGAGACAATGGCACGCTGCTGGAGCAGTTGTGCGGTGATGATTTATTTGTTCTCCATAGAAAACTTCAAGTGAAAATCACACCTCTAAACATAAAGTGAGATGAAATTGCAGCTTAGTATTGTGTGAAGCTATTACAAATTATAAGGTATGAGGGGGATAGGTGGTGGGGAAAAAAGAGAGGCAGTGGTACAAATGTGTAATCTTTCCTCCAAGTATTAACAACTTAAATTCACCAGCCAGGTGAATTTAGGGCACTGAGACACTCCCATTCACAGTTGGTCTCTAAAGGGAATTGTTTCAGCTGTGATCTAAAAGGCAGCCAACCTTTTAGAGGTTTCTCCCTGATATGGTTCACATATTTTTCATCATAGATTTCTGGATTTTGGGTTTTGCATTATTTTTATTAAGAACAGCAGAACAAACCCTTGGTCCTTGAAATAAAAGGATATTGGCAAATAGCAGTAAAACATTTACCTATTTTTCATTTACCATTTTGAAGGGACTCCTTTTTTGTCTAGAACTATATAACATGTGAAGCTCAGATAAAATAGGAAAAAATTAATATTATGTTTTCTGGGGTTTTCTTTGGGGATTTTTTGTTGTTGTTTTGCTGTTTGGTTTTTTTTTAAGCTGTTAGAAAATGAAATGATAAGTAAGTAGAAGATGAAATATAATTCAGTTTTTACTGGAGCAGCTGTGTTGTTTGCCCTGAATCCCTGTGTTGTTAGATTGAGCAGTCATGGCCATGAGCTGAGTTGATGGGTGGAAACGTGGGACCATCCCTCTCCTGTGGGCAGCACATCACCCTGGTCTCGCCATCACACTCCAGATGTTGGGGCTGGACCGTAGCTGCTGCCTTGGGGAACTCAAGGTGCAGAATCAAGTACGGGAGGGCAGTGCCAGGAGGCAGGGACAGGGAGGAGGAGCACACAACGGTTACTGTAGCAAAAATTGTGAAACAAACTGCAATACGTGATTCCAGCCAAGACACAAGAATACCCCCAAAGCCCTCTTTTTATATTTGAAATCCTGGAAGAGTAGTAACCCATGTTTTTTTATGATGTTAACTGTAGAGAGAAAAACACAGTAAGTTCTCCTGGTGCTTTTCTTTATACAAAGGTATGTTTTCTCTCACAAGAACAGTCTAAATATTCCATTAATTCCTTATATGTAATATTAACAAAACCCCTTTCAAGATAGATTACAGTATTTTGATTCGTTACTCATCAGTATGTATAATTATCGTTTAACAATGTTATGAAGGACTGATGAAGGGAAGCAGGTGTTTAAACATGTGGTACCAGTAGTTTGACACAGCATTTTATTCTCTTTATTTGCACTTTTTAAGGACATTTATTCAAGGAGGGAAAACAATGAGGCACCATATAGTCATGAGTGTTTGCAAGAGAAAGAAAAAAGATGTTTAGTCAATTTTTGGAGCAAGTACTTTTTAATTAATAAGGGTGAGCTTTTTAAGGGTACTATAGCATTTTGTGAAGATAGTGAAGATAATGAGGTGTGCTACAATTTTAGATAACAAGAGATTTATATCCTGGGATGGGCTTTAGACCCATAAAATACTTTTTGGTATCAGGGTAATTAAAACTAAAACTTAGTCCCGAAAAACCTAGTATGATTTTAGAAGTCCACACACTGGTGGATGCCACTTCCAGGATGTGGCTGCCAGGGACAGGAGGAAAGCTGGTGCAGTCACATGGGTGATGCCTGCCTTCTCTGCCCCACACTGGGCTTCGCTTTGTCTGTTACCTCCAAGGTGTCAGAATCCATGCTGGAGAACATGAAGCGGGGAGAGCCACTTCTTCAGCGATTTATATATCACAAGTTAGGATCTTCAGGATCCAGGAGTACTGTGAACTGTCTTCCAAATGAGAAGGCTCCCATTTGCCTGGAAATGCTTTCTGAGAAGAGGTGCTTGAAAACCTGTGTGGCTATAATCTAATTTTATCAATAGCAGAGGTCTCTCCGGTAATTAGAATTTGTCTTCTCATAATTAATATTATTTAGCAACCAAATGTTAATTAATATAGGCTAACCAAGCCTTTAAAAATAACCTTTATTTGGGTTAAAAAGATGTACTTTTTTTAAATTTTCCAGCAGATTTGTCTCTAGTGTCCAAAATAATCCAGAATGAGCTATTTTTCCTTCTGAAGCTTCAGTTTTTGTATGGGGGGGTCTACCAATCACTTGTGTAGTAGAGTAGGCTGCTCAAAACAGTTCTATAATGCAGTGGTCCTGTCCCAAACTTCCTCTGAACAGCTATTATAGCACACCTGTCTGTTTCTTCTTTGTCCCTGGCAGACAGACTGAAGTTTTATGAGGTGATGCAGGACACTTTTATTTAGTTTTTTGTTCTGTTTTATTGTGGAAGACCAGTTTCAATGTCCTGGGTGAGTGTGGTATCCCAGGAGAGACTTTCCTTGATGGAGGAGAGGTAAGTACCTCCAGGGTTGTTTAGCCATGTCTCCCAGTCCAGTTGCTAGACTTCATATCTCTTTTTTTACCAATTTCTAGCTGTTGTTCATCTGGTTTTGTGGTGCTTCACTTACTCTGTTTCTGAAGAACCATCCTTTTCAAGAAAGAACTTATGCTTATAAATCCAGTGATAGCTCTTCTGAGAGGCAAAAGGATTTTTTGCATTAGCATTTGTGCTATTGCCATCATGACTTGATTTAAAGGTGTGAAATCTATGCCCTGCCTTATGGTGAAAGTCATTATAAGTCATCCTAATGATGCCTGTCAGCCATAAAATACACCCATAAAAAATAAACATAAGGTGATGTTTCATGATTACACCTGTGTTTCCTCATTGCCTGATAATTTTGTTTTCCCTACACAGTATTTTAATATTAATGAAAATGGCACCTTTTTAAGTGACTTTATAGTCAACCTTGGGTTTTCTTTTCCTCTATTTACTTTGTCTCCTAATTGCTGTTACATGTCATTAACAGAGAGGCTAGAATTATTCCACCTGCTGGTCCAAATAAGCTGCCTTTTTTCTATGACTTCTCATTGATCAGCTTGTTCAAATTAGTTCTCAGTGTTCTTGACAGGTGTAGAAATCTTCCAGCTTCCTTGTGCTTTTCTTTCTTTAGGAAAATCTATGTATTATTTCAAGGGTAATGCTTATAGTAATCAGAATTGCACCTTTGAGCAGATGTGACTGTATGTACTGAATCAGGCCCTGGGCAGAGACAGTTTGGAGACCCTATGACAGTTCTTGTTGCTTGTCTTGCAGGCTGATCTTTCCTATATTTTAAGAGGCAAATGGAGCATGGTGTTATTCTGCTTAGCCATCAGTGGAGCCTTCAGCTTTCCATGAGTTCAGTGCAGATCTCCTACAGGTGAGGCTATAAGGCTGTAAGTTTTCTTTGTGATAGGGTCTCCATCCTGGTCTGACCCTGTCAATAATCAAATGAAGTAAATGTAACAGCATAGGCTATCTGTGTTTTATATATGTTCCCTAGTTGCTAAGCCTTTTGTGTGTTAATGCATTTTGTGTGTCAAATGCTTTCATCAGGAAACTTCTTTGCCCAGTGCATGCTGTTGGCTTGCTTCTCACCCTGGGCCTAACCATGTCTTTTAGCTACGATAAAGCACTCTACAGAATTTGTGAGCTGAGATGGCTGTGTAAATGCCAACTCCTTTAAAGGCTGTATTTGAGTTAAGGAAGGGTTTGAAGATAAATAGGGGTGGTCAGTAATGAGTTTGTCCAAGGAACCTATTCTCTGGCTCGTCAGGAGATTCGTGCTTGACAGTCTGTGCTTTTTACTGTTTTTTTTTTCCATTTTTCAATGGAAATTTTAAGTCTTAAAAGAGGATATTCCTACAGACCTCAGCATTGGTAGCTGGCCTGTTATTTCCCAGTGGTGCAGATAGGTCCTTTCTGCTGCGTGCTCACAGAGATCACCCCTGAAGCTTCAGGGGCTCATGCCCAAGAGGTGCTCAGCAGCGGGTGGTTTTAAGGTAGCAGCTGCTGCAATTTCAAGTGTCCAAGTCAGGTCCCTGCTCTGGATTGTCTGCCAGAGATGTCTCTCTCTTTTGCATGTCATAGGATGTTTAGAAAGCTGTGTCTCCTTATATAGGCAGGTAGATACATAGTCTGCTGCTGAATTTCCTGAGGTTTCTGTGAAAGATAGATCCCTGTTGTGGGACCGACCCCAACAGTAATAGAGTGACTTCCAGCTCCCTCCCTAGGGTGCCCTGCTGCCTGCAATGCCAGCACTGCCTATACCCACCATGCTGCCAGCCCCTCCTGGTCGAGGTACTTTTCCTTCCTCCCAGTCCCTTCCAACCTGTTGACAGTAAGTGTGAGTTCAGCTCCTTCCTTCAGGTGAGATCCACTAGCTTGTAGAATGAGAAGTTATCAGGACACAAAACTCATTTTACACATCATGTCAGTGATGCAATACTCATAAATACTCATAAAAGCACAAGCTTTTATGATGAAATATTGCTATTTTTTCAGAGGGCTCCAACACTCAGAAGTTAACCAGGCTGACTTTAGCGGGAGCAGAGAGTGTTGGGCACCCTACAGACAGTCAGCCCAAAGAGCAGACCCTAAAGCAATGTGCTTGAGGTCATTTTAATATAGCTTTTGTGTCTTTATAAAAAAATGTAACTTCTGGTGTCACTTACATTAGAGTTGATCTTTAACTTTTTGGCCTTTAAGGAATTATAATTAGACATTAAGTTTAACTTTCCTGGCTAATGAAATTTTCATGATGGAACAGCCGAAGTAAATAATAGATACAATAACTCTTTTTGCCTGTGTGCTTTTACTATTCATAATCTTTTAGGACTATAGATATTAGATACACTTACGTAAGACTTAACGAACAGTAATTATCTTTTGGCTAAAGCAAAAGCCCAAACGAATGCTAAGCTGCATTATCACTTGGCTTCTGACATGAGCTGATAATCAGATTTTCTTGCTTAAATCCATGATGCTTGAACAATGCTACCCACTGTCTGTCCTTCCCGATATTACCCTTAATTAGAAAGAACAGAAACACAAATCTGAATTATTTCAAAATCTGGTTTCCATGGTCAGTGGTTGGAAGGGCTTAACTATATTACAAATAAACCTGGCTTTATTTACTAATGAAATCTGAAATGCTAGGCCTATAGTAGTAGATAGTCTAATAGTATAGTGTTTACATGCTAAAAAATCTTGTGTGGGCAAAGTATTTTGTAATAAATCGTTAAGTAATTGAATTATGATTCTTTTATCCAATTAATAAAGCAGAAAAGGAGACTCATAGGAAGCCCTATACCATAGTTTAGGGCAAGTAATGACACATTGTTCTCCAGCCTTGTTCTTTGTATGTAGGACTTTTTTTTTAAATGCATTTGGCAAATGCCTGTTTCTGTCCTTCTAAACATTAGAGACTTTAATTTGTCTTTTTTTCCTTATCCTTTGTATTTACTGGCTTCTTGTTTCTAAACTCTTGACACAGTAAAAGCATTTTTAATTTTTTAATGTGTAGCTGGGGAAATAATTGTATTTGTCTCTTTGTTTAGAGGCTTGGAAGCTCCTTTTCCACCACCAAATACAATCTTTTAATTTGCAGCAATAACTTTTTATTCTCTGTGAAAAGCCAGAAAGATTATCTTCTGCTACCTGATTTCTCTTTCTCCACTCTGATATAATTGTAAATCTACTTCCATACTTACTGTTGTAGTAAAATGTAAATGTTTAGCAAAATATAACCTTAAGTCTACCACAAAAGCAGAAGAGTAATAGTATATAAATAATTTATTTAGTTAATGCTTTTTGTTTCACAGCATGTATGTGTGTAGTTCTTGTTAATGTACCAGCACACATATCCTTCCTTTTCTAGTGAAATATTGTTCATCTTTAATAGGTATTTTTTGCTTAATAAATAATTATTTAGGGGAAAAGACAGGAAGAAAACTGCAGTGTTCTTGGCAAGCCAACAATTGAAAAGTACAGGTGCTAGGAGTGGGTATAGGCCTAAAGTAAATAGTTAGTTGTGGGGGTTTTTTAATCAAAAGGAGGTACCTTTCAGTCTGAGAAATTTATTTCTTTTAAATATTTGCAATCCACAGCTGATAACATATAATGCCACTTTTCTTTCTTCCTTTACAAAGGGAATAGCTTGTGGTAACAAGCAGATGCTTGAGTGGACTGTGTGGCATGAGGTGTACCATCAGCCAAGCAAATCAATATTTACTGTTCTAGTATCTTTGTGGAGTGGTATTTTGCCTTGTTTAAAAACTGGATTGTGTATAATATATAAGGTCTTGCTTTTAGTTGATCAGAAGAGGGGTATTATTGGAAAGGGCATGTTTTCTACAATGAGTCACACTTAACCCTCCATGTCCTGTAGTTCTGGTCTGTTCATTTATTATGCCAAAAAATGGAACCAAAATCAGCTGCTGAATAGTCAGATCTGAAAGGTGTTTGCAGTCATTCTTCTTTATAAAAGTATTTGTCTGGACATAATCAATATGATTCATAACAGTGGTAAAACCAGCATTTGTCTACTAGCAGAGTGAATTCCTCGCCCCCAGCAGAGACCTCCAGACTGCTGCATCCTCATGGTTTGTGAGAGCAAAGCTCTCCTGGCAGTGAATGCAGTAAGGGACAGGGAGAGATGCATCAAGTCTTTGCTAAGAAGTGCTGAAATACAGGTCTGTGCACTACTTGGGGAGATAAACTTTTGCCCTTAAGGGCAAAGATATTCATATTGAATTGTACAATTGAGAAATCGCAGAAACAGTTTCCCAGTAATTATAGTTTATTTTTTGAGGTTGCATTTTGCTGGAAAGACTTGGATCTCTATTTTGCATTGATTTCTTCCTGCCCCACCGCTTTTCACTATATATTATAAAAAGAGAGTTTAATCTATTGTGATATATTCTCATTCTACCTTTTCCTGCACTAAGCCTTTCATCCGTGATTTTTTAATGCATAGTAGTGGAGTAAAAATGAGGAAAAGAGATGCTAGAAATGGCTCTGAGGAAGCTCTGAAGCTTGTGGGCCAATCTGATGAAACAGGAAGATACTTACTCATAGAATGGAAATGATTGTTCATTTCACTGTTCTTTGCTCTCCTCTGCCTTCTTCCATGGTTTGTTAGACAGATGCTATTTACAATGCTACATTTTAAATGTTTTTGAGTTTCAGTTATGCAGGAGCATAAACCTATGGTTTGTTAAACTCTTCATCCTGTGTAAGGCTCCTGACTATGTCAGAAACGATGAATGCTTCTTGTACTTTAAAGAAGAGTAGCAAGGGTTCCTAAATCAGTCCCCTTGCTGCTATTCAGTGCACTCCCTTTTCTCTTGTCATCTTTGCCAGGATTTGGGAGTCCAGAGGGGAAGAGGAAGTCAGTATGCAACTAAAGGATGGAACTGTTCTTCACCATGTAATGCACAGAAAATGAGAGCCTGCAGAGAAAGGTGCTAAAAGTGTGTGTTCAGGCTCCTGGGAGCTTGGAAGCTGCATTACTGCAAGTTCTGCCTCCAACCCAAAGACCAGGGTGTGGCTTTGGGGGCTGGTGGAGGGATGTTTCCTGACCTACTCCTTCTTACTAACTCCCCATGAGCCTCACCTCCCATTGCTACCAAAATCTCCTCCCTTTCATTTTCATGGGCTTCTCTGGCTTATCCAGGAGTTTGGAGTTAAGTGCCCAGGGTATAAACTGTAGGGCTGGCATGCATAATAGAGAAAAAAAATTTATTTCAGTCATTGATGCCTCTCATGACAGCCAGAAAGTTGAGAAACATGGAGGGATGCGAGGGGAGATGGAGGGTCAGTCTGGCGTGCTCAGGGGACTGGCAAAGGTTACAAATGCTTACTTAGATCCTATTGCTGCGGGGGAAGGACCTGGTGAGAGCTATTGCAGACACAAGAGGGCCAACATGCTAAGTTAAATGCACAGTTAGTGTGCATTTGATAAACCTTAGCTCTGCATAAACCAAAACAGATTCTCCAGTAGTCATCATGCTGTGATGTTTAATTGGCCTCTGTGTTGCTTCTGGGATTCTGCGGACCTTATCTTACCCATGCTTAGCCTTAAAAAGCCCAGCTTGAAATAAGAAAATGAAATAATTTGTCTGAAAATGATTGTGAGAAAACAAGAAGTGAAGATGAGTGGAAAAACCCACCAAAGTATCAAACTGTATCAAAACTATTTATATTTTCCTTCTCTTCATAAACTTATGCCTGGAATTTTTAAAAGAAAGCAGATTATGCTAGAAAATACTTCCTATACCTCCACTTCTGTGCTGTTTTTCCAGGATAGTAGTCCAGTGTCTTTCGCAACACGCACGGAGATGTGTGTAATCTCGCTGATGTTTCACTTTATAGAGCACTCATAGCATCTTCAGTGCCTGGTGTTGGATTTGTGGCACCTTTGAGAATGTTGCATGGTCCTGGGCTCAGTACCAAGTTCAATGGTAATCAAACCTGAGGGAAGTTTCCCTTCTCAGAATAATATGTGTGAGCACATGAACACATATTGTATGCAAAAACATTCAGTGATAAGTGTCTAATAGGACTCAAAGCGGAGAGGAATTATTTGCTATAACTGTACTTGTATGATAAAATTATTCTTGCATTGCATTGATACCGTAAGAGGGGTTCTTAATNTGTGATAGCATCATCTTTTGACGTGGACATATAGTACAATCAGTTTGCATGCCATCTTTATGATAATTTTTTAATTTTCAGCAATTGCAAATGGCTTGAAAATTTTGACTATAATTAATTTCTTTTTCTTGCTTATTATTAGCAGTATAAAAGCATAATGTGTTACTTATTGCATTATTTTCTTGCAGCCCTTTTTCAAAAATAATAGTCATAATTTGCCCAAAAATACAAATATTTTTTTCATGCTAAGAACTATTTCAATTATCTGGCTTAATCTTCCTCATAGTCTGGAACAGATCAGCTGGTGGATGGCAGTAGCATTGTAATAGAGCAGTTCAGTTTCCATTTTAAGAGTTCTCAGGAGAGAGGAGACTGCAGTATTTCCCTCAAACCAACTCTCCCCACAGCTACATCATCCTCAGCACCTTTTGCTTTTCTACATCTACATTCCCACTTTAGGATGACACCGCGTTTATTGACCTCTTAAAATTAGCTCCAAGATAATATTTGCAGGTAAAAATTTTGGTCTTTTTCTCCTGCCATGGTGCACTCATAGGAGAAGAACGCTTTCATTATGGTTTGTCTTTTCCATCTGACACAAAATTCCATTTTTTTTTTCCAAGATGAGCCGGAGTGCACCAGAAACGTGTCATACTGATTTCCATGAATACCATATTCTGTGTCTTGGAAAGAGCCATGACGACACCTCGGCATGCAGAACCTACTTAAGAATATTGCCTTGAGTTGTTAGAACTCAGCAGGAGGGACTGTGTAACCTTTTAGCTTACCCTGAAAAGCAGAAGGTCCAGTTTGTTTCTTCCCAGTAGTCTAGGGTCAAATGTTTGCTCAGTAGGGAGGAAGATGTTTTCTGTATAGTCTCCAACTTCAAAGGAGAAATGGTGTGAGGCCAAATGACAAGTGCTTTGGAAATTTGCCCCAGTAGACTAAGGGCTACAGTTGATCTCAAATTGTTGCCAAGAGAAAGCAGGGAAGTTCAAATTTAGGAACTGTGTCAAATGGTTAGCAATAGGTGTTTGGAAACATATGCTGTGAGCAGGAGAGGAATTTTTCATTTAGCAAGCCTGCTTTTTCCTTAAGATAAACTTCAATTTTAGTGTCTTCTAGGCTGAGAAATGTGAGAATCTTCTGAAGTGTATTTTGAAAGTGATGGAGCAAGTGTGACCTAGGCATATGATTTCCAGCAATATATATGGCAAAATGAAAATCTGCTTTTTGTCTTAGGTTCCAAGGTTGTCTAGCATTAATTCATAATGTATTTAAGTATTCTCAGACTACAACTATGTAAAGATTGCAAGTTGAATGTCTGACTTAAAGAGAAGACTTGTAGATATGAAAAATAGTTGGTTCATGGGCATCAAGAAGAATTTTGGGAAAACAGACAACACAGAGTATTCTGAGTCGTTTTCAAATTTTTACATGAACTAGCTTCAGCCTATGTAAATGGGCTAATCAGTTGTAATACCTAGAATAATCAGGAAAATGTTTTATTGATATATTGATTATCAGACATTGCCGTTGCATTTGTAACCTTTATTCATTATTAAAAGGTAGGGACATCCTACTCTTTAAGTTTTGTGTTAGTGGTGGAAGACAACAAGGACACATTGCCAAATTTTGACTCTTCAGATTTAATTTTTTTGTATTTACTGTCAGTCTTGTCTTCTTAACAGTTTCAGCTGCAACAATCATGCTGCTTCTGAAAGTGGTCAGGGAAAACAACTTTATTTGGTGAATGGGGAAAGACTGAGACTATTTCTTTGAGAAACACCAGTGCTCCCTGGGAGCAGGGACTAGATCCCAAGCAGGATTTATGCCTTTATCCAGGATTTGCCTTTTACCAGAGTCCTGAACTTTGCCAGTAGTATAATGGAAAAAAAAAAAAAAAGTCTGTGCTTAGAGAATGATTAGGCAGCTAAACTCTTGGGAAAGTCCACAGACCCTGAGAGCTCCCTCCCTTGCATCCTCCTTGAGCCTCCCTCTCCAGGACTGCCTGCATGGGCAGAGCTGCAGTGGTGCAGGACTGGCAGCCCGGGGGGTGGGGACACGTTAAGGTAGTCTCTTATTACAGCTATGAAGCCCAGAGGAGGCTGAAGATGCTGCACAACCACAGGATCAACACAGAAAGTTAGAGAGCTTTAGATCAGTTGCTGCTTCTCTGCACTAGCTGAGACCTGGTCACGTCCTCCTTTTCACCACACAGCCCAAAGACACGGCATTTCTTGTAGTGGTGTGTGCCAGACATTTATGTGTTATTATTTAGAGCTGAATTAAGAGAACTGCTCCTTTTGGTGTGGACTGGTCAAGTTAGTCTTTATATTTGATAGCACATGGATTTTTTTCCCTTGTTTTGAGCACAGGAGGGATGACAGTGTGCTAATTTCCTAAGCAAAAGTTCACTTTGATTAAACCCAGCAAGATTAGGGAGTAGTAGGGACAAGCCAGACCCAAAAGGTAGGAAAGAAGCAAGAGAAGAAGAAGAGAAAGAAGTGCATATAAAGAAGCCTGCACATAAAATTCAGTAATAAATGTAGAGACTGCTGATGGTTTTTGAGCATGGCAATGCAGAATTTAGACACTACCATAGAAAATTAGATGCTACAGTACTGGATAGAGTTTATAAACCATTTCATGCTTTTGCTTAGGTGCTTAGCAAATAGTGAATGTGATTGGGATGGCTTACTGTAGAGTTTATAAACCCTTTCATGCTTTTGCTTAGGTGCTTAGCAAATAAGTGAATGTGATTGGGATGGCTTACTGGAAACCAGATACTGAATTTTTTGTCAGGCTGAAGAATTGTCCTCCAGCTTTTGAATCTGATTTAGTTACAAGGGAGGTTGCTGTGGCAGTTGCTCTCAATTCAAACAAGAAGAAATTCAGTCTCTGTACAGCAAAGCATTTGTGCACATAAAAAGTTAAATGCAAAGTAGTTAAGTCTGGCTTTCACCCTAAGCATGGACTTAAGTATTTTGTCAGGTCCCATGTGTGATGCCTGAATCCTTTGCTTTGCCAAAAAGAAATCAACTGAACTGTGTTGTGTGTTTTTTTAGCTGCTCTCCAACATAAATTTTGAATGTAGGCAGTGTTTCTAATTATTGTCTGGTTACTTTACACAGGTATGCATCTGATTTATAAAAAGCTCGCTTAGCAGCACGACTGTCATTCAGGATTTGGCAGAAACAGCCTTCTATTATTTGGTTGTAGTTTGGTTTCTGAAGGGCAGGCTGTAGACACAAACAAGGGACATAGCCCTCAGAAACATTCATGCAGCATCCTTCAGGAAGGGAGGGGAGGTTATCCAAGTCTCCATGCTGCTGTACTCATATAAATGCTC
>VYZS01022275.1:0-14250 GCA_013400695.1 Neodrepanis coruscans
GCCAAGGCCCGAGGGGGAATGGGCGGGGTG
Organism: Neodrepanis coruscans; assembly: GCA_013400695.1. NCBI lineage: Eukaryota > Metazoa > Chordata > Aves > Passeriformes > Philepittidae > Neodrepanis > Neodrepanis coruscans. Next base: position 31 of record VYZS01022275.1, read on the forward strand.
TCCCGGAGGCACCAGCATTGATAGCAGGCTGCCTTCAAGCTGTGCTAGCAGTAGCCGCTCGCTGCAGGGCGGCTCCCTGACTGCGAGGGCCAATAACAGCTGTGTTCAGTGCTGCGTTCCATGCGGATGGGAAACCCACTGCACATGCACGCAGTGCTGAGAACAGTCCAGCTGAGATCTGTTGGTGTTTGGCGGCCATCCCTCGCTGCTGCTGGCAACACTGCGATCGTGGCAGCCATGCTGCCACCCATGGCAGCAGAGCCGCGCCTGCAGGGCAGACGGAGGGGGGAAAGTGGTCAGTCAGGGGGGTATTGTTCCCGCCACGCCAGCAGGGGCTATGCCCGCGATAGCTGCCAGCCCAGCGCCGACGGCTATGGGCCAGGCTGGTCCTGCACTGCACTGGCCATTGCCACACCAAGAAAAAATTCTGGCACCCAGTGGGGCACCACCCCGCTGCCCTGCACTGGGTGCCCCGCTGTCGCCATGCTGCGCTGCCGGGTTGAGCCGTGTGGAAGAACCGTCACGGGAAAGGGGAAGGCAGCAGCCACGGTGGTCCTGTCCAGCACGGACTTGTGGAAGCGCCGGGACAGGATGGTTCTGTCCCATCCCGCACTCACCGCCATTGCCAGAGCAACTTGTTTACATAGACATACAGAAAGCAAGGTTTAAAACACCCCGTTCCCCCCTCCCCTCCCAAAAGCCCTCAAAAATCTTCAAACCCCCCCGAAAAGCCCCCTCCACTTCCTCCAGGAGAGAGGAAAAAAACAGGGAAAAGGGAAAACAGTTTTAGCCTCAGGAACTTTCGTTTCACCCTATAACAATCCACCCCTTAAAACTTTTTTCCCTTTACCCAAACATGCTCTGACTTTGGACCATCAACTTTAACATATAACTAATTAGGAAGGGAGGAAAAAGGGAGAACAACTTATAACTTAAACTGTAAATGTTTGACTGATTCTTTAAAACTGTGAATAAAACAAAATGACCAGGGAAAGGGCGCTGTAGGAACTGTCCTGATCACGTGGGGGTGATGTCCCCTGAGGCACGCAGCAAGTCTCTCCATCCTCTCTCATTATCCACCAGGTACATCCAGGTCCTTGGGCAAAGATAATCCCATGAATAGGCTTATCCTTGTTTAGGGCAGGGTTCACCCATACTGATTTTCCTAGCAGTCCTCTCACGTGAGTCACTGGGACTCCGTCACTATCTGTGGTGTGGAGGGACTTGGACTGAGCAGGACCAGCTCTGTTTACTTAGTTACAGAGTTAGTTAACACCAGCTCTGGTGTTAACTAGCCAAGTGGCTTTGGCTAGGTGCCCGTCCCAGTTCTTATAAGTCCCCCCACCTAATGCTTTCAGGTGGGTTTTCAGGAGCCCATTATACCTGTGTACCTTACTGGCAGCTTAAGCATGGTATGGAATGTGGAAGACCCATTCAATACCATGCTCCGTTGCCCAGTTGGTAACCAGGCTGTTTTTTAAATGAGTCCCGTTGTCGGACTCAGTTATCTCATGCGTACCAAGTTGCCACAAAACTTGTCTTTCCGGACCCTGGATAGTGCTCCGGGCCGTGGCATGTATGACAGGGTACGTCTCTAGCCAGACAGTGGTAGATTCAGCAATGATAAGCACATAGCGCTTACCTTGGCGGGTCTGTGGCAGGGTGATATAATCAACCTGCCAGGCTTCTCCATNCCCACGAGGTGACAGGAACCGTTGGTGAAGAGGGCAAAACGCTTTTCATCGTCTGGTAGCTGGTTGTAGGATGGAGCACGTGTCACTTTCTCTTCCTCGGTGTCATTGGTGAGGTTGAAGCTCTCACCTTCAGGCCAATTCGTTATTATCTCGAGAATACCAGGACGGCTCGGACTTCCCACACGGGCGCGCTGAGTGATCAAGGCGATCCACTTGCTCCAGGTGCCGTCAGTAGCATGGTGGGTGGATGGGGTTTTTCCCTTAAACATCCACCCCAAGACTGGTAATCTGGGTGCCAGGAGGATCTGCGTCTCGGTGCCTATTCTGAGGACACTTGGATTCTTTCATAGGCTGCGAGGATCTCTTTCTCTGTCGGGATGTAGTTGGCTTCTGATCCTCGGTAGCCTCAACTCCAGAATCCAAGTGGTTGGCGTCAGGTCTCACCAGGCGCTTTCTGCCAGAGGCTCCAGGAGTGTGTAAACAGATGAGGATCTGGGAGATGGATGCCTGTCTTGGTTAGTTGTGTCTGAAATTCTCACTTGGCTCTATTATCCCTTTCAGTATTCACGATAGCTGTGAAAATTTGGCGAAGAAAACTGAAAATCTGTTTTCTCTGTTCTAGAAACATGGCAAGTCCTGGGTGTTGGGGAAGTTCCAGTTATTTCCAGTGGACAGACTTTTTTTATCTCTCCTCTCAGTATACAGACAATGTGTTCCAGACAGTGCAGGTTGTTATGATAGCCAAGAATTCCTCTTTCTTTTATGTGGTTTTATAGTGTCTGCTTGATGTGATAAACTTTATTGTAAGATATGAATACTGCCATGTGAACCAATGTGGAAGCATCACAAAATAAGATATCTTCTTTAGGTCAGGAACATTCAGCAAATGCAATACATATATGTTTGCTTTCACTTGATCCCCACCTTAGCAATTCACAGGGAGTCTAAACCCTGAACCTTCTCAAGCTGTTCTTGCCTTGGCGCCCACTCAATTTAGGCAGCAAAGGCAATCATATTCCTTTGTTTGGCTTCTACAGTTCTGACATTGCTACCTGGTATAAATTAGTTCTTTTTCTTATTTTTGTGTACTTTAGATTAAATTATCTTCCATTCTTAGCACAGATTTCTGGTTGTCTCTGTCCTTATAACTGAAGGAGACCATCTAATTTTTTTTTTCCTTTATTCTACTTTTAATAATTTGGGGATATCCCTTTATAAAAGGGTGACATGAGTGCTTAATCATTCAAAAGAAAAGCCACTAAATAGTGAATGAAAACTGAAAGATAACACAAAATCACTTTGCAAGTTAGCAAAATTAATGTAGTAACTGCAGAAAACCTGGTAACAAGGCAGGGCTTCAAACATCCCTTGCTGTTTCCTTGTGCTCTGTTTCTCTAATGCTGAGTATATGCTTCTTAATGAAATGTAACTAATCAAATGAAACAGCAGGAAAGAGACAAAAAGTAATCCATAGCTGACCCTGCTTTATACAGGCTTTTCTAGCTGATTGGATTTGTAGCAGAGGACTAGAGAAAGAAAAAGAAACTGTTTAGCAATTCTTTTAAAAACATTTTTATGTGAAGTGGAGATTATTGAGGCAGTAACTATAAAGTGCAAATGGAAAAAAACCCAAAACAAACCACACCAAACACAGGACAAGGCACCTGATTTGTGTGGGCTGAATGTACTTATAAAAATTATGATCAATTCTTGTCCTGAGATAGTAATTGTATTGCCATAGATACAGAGGCCTGAAGCAAGAAGGTAAAAAGAAGAATATATCTGTTCTTTTACGTTTGTTTTTTTTTTTAAAAAAAAAAACAAAACACGTGGCTTAAATAGCTCTTTGGTTATTTAAATTAAATTTTCCTGAGCAATGCAGGAGTCGGCCACTTCTCAGCTGTCCAGGGCATCTGTTTTTCAATACTTCAAATACAGTAAAAAGTTTTGGTGTGTGTGGTTTTTGTGCTGGTGCTTTTTGGTTTGTTTTTTTACCTTTTTGATCTTGCTGTACAAGAAATGTAGGAATGGATGTCAGCTTATGCCCTTTGGGTACAGACAGCTGAAACAAAAACTGCTTGTACCAAATTTTGCCCTTATCTATTCTTGGAGCAACTGTGACTTGCTTTGGTAACATGAAAAACACTCATGAAGTTCGGCCATTGGACCGCTAACTATTCATGGAGCTAAATTTCCTTATACATGAACTCATATTGGCTTGGTGTTACAGGCTCTTTGGGTGTTTTTCTTGCTGTTTTTCATAAACTTCTGGTTCTTTGAAACAAAAGCTGGTCATTCTTTTCTCAGTAAATGCATTAAGTATCATGATGTTTATCTTAATTTTGCCAGTGATATAGAGCTTAGAGATACATTTGCTGTCCATTTTACAATAACTTTATTTGATGATGTTTAATAACTTTATTTATTCTGATGTTAAATCTATATGAGGAAAAAATGTACCATTTTATTTTAAGCATTTCAGCAGTATTGCAGCCTGTGTTTTCTCTTACTCTTCTATAAAAGGCTGTAATGAGTGTAATCTTTTTATTTATCGTGTGATTCACAAAATGTATATTCTGAATGAAGCAGGTCTGTGACCATTTGAGAAAAATGTCCAGTAGGAGCAGGATGCCACTACACAGGTTTGAGAATTTTGTTTGACTTTTTATTTATCAGGAACAGCATTGTTTAATATGGTAAAGGCAAAGGTACTTTTAAGGTTTAAAGTACTCAAATTTGTGTTGCTTTGGGTTTTTTTTGGGTTTTGGTTTTTTTTTTTTTTTAATTTCTCTCCTTTTAAACTTGTGCCATTTTTTGGTCTCTTGTTTCCAAAAGTAAGTTTTAGAATCTTGAGGGATTTTTTTTTTACTTTGTTCCATAATAGTGATGAACTATAAGGGTTTGGAATGTACCTACAACACTTCAGTCTACACAGCCTGACTTACTGGTAGAATGATGCAGATTACATTATCTGTGTTTCATGTATTTTTTATTCATATTTCTGTCTTCTCCATGTAAAATGTTGTCATTTTTAGATAAAGAATCATTTAAAGTCTTTTTATATTTTGGGAGATTTTTTTTTAAAGCAGTGCACCACTTTTCAAAGATATATTATATTTAGATAAACTTCTTACTTTTAGAAGAAGTAAATGAAGAATGCAGAGAGGATGTATTTGCTCATCTAGTTTGATATTTAATACTGGGCTAGTTAGTACAAAGAATTAAATACTGCTTATATAAACTCTTTGCAACTTCACATACAGTAAGTTCCCCTTCACTGTGAATTCATAGAGGGATTGTCTTTAGAAACACAATAATGGAACAATTTCTTATTTTCAGAAGAACTGGAACAAAAAAATAGATCATAGAAAGTTTTATGTCAGAAACTTTCTTAGGAGAAGGTGATTGGCCCTTATATAATAGTTATTTTCTCTCTTCTTCTGTTCCCTATTCCTTTATTCCCTTGTTCGTACATGTCATTGCACCTGCTCTGGTTTGAAATTTCTCTTCATAATATGGAATTTCCCTAGGAACATACACATCAATATTTACGTCTAGGAGACTGATCAATTGGGGGTTAGACACTTTTTTCTCATCACTTAATTATTTTTCTGAACTGATAGTTATCCCCTCATATTTTGCATAAGATTTTAGTTCATTTTGCAGATTTGTGAGCACTGCTACAGATCTGATAAGCCAAGGCAAAATACGCCCATGTTGTGTGTTTCTACGAAACCTATTTTGCTTCTGATGTTTTGATTATAGTCCTATAAAAGAAATTTAGTATGTGAGTGGCATAAAAAGCATAGTTATTACTATATTTGCTTTGTGTCTGTGTGTAGTGAGCTGTAAAAGTATTTTTCTGGTTAGTTCTCATTTTTATCATAATCAGCTAGTGTAGTGCATTGCCTATGGCAGTGATTCTTTCTCTTGATTCACTGCTATAAGACATTATTTTGCTACATTAACGATTGTTTGTGACTATTTTCCCTGTCTTTTTCCCAAATCAGTGACATCTCTGCTAGCACACAAAATTATGCAATTTTTATTTGTTTTGCTGTATCAAAAAATGGTACTTCAGAATTTTTGTGGTATCAGGTTAGAATATGATTAAGGTAATATATGTATCTTAAAGGATTAGAAGAGTTCCAAACAGTCCACCATGAAAACTGTGTAGGATATATAAGCCAGTTTAGGTAAAATAACAGTTAACTGCAGACCTCAGATGGAACTCTTTTTGTAATTCAGAAATGTTCCGCCACTTTTTTTCCTTGATTTTTCATATTTTTCACATCTCTCTGCTTTGTGCAGAAGCATCAAGAAACTGCAATAAAGGCTTTTCTGCAGACTCAAGGGATTATGGTAAGTGTCAGACATCATGAATGCCTGTCTGAGCCTTCAGGGTATTTGTGGTTTGCCCGTGACAAATTTCTGCTTGGCTCTGGAGATAGATGCCCAGGATGACAATTTTCCCATGGTAATGTACTTGAAAGTACAATTTTTTCATCAAAGAGGCCTTTAAGAAAGTTTTCTTCCCTCTTCCAGGATGTCAGTTTGCAAAGCATTCCTTTAATTTTTCTACCACGATATAAAGACAGGGGAAAAAATCCTTCAACCTGCAACCTCTGTCATTTCTTTTATCTGATGCTGCTCATCTGCTTGGTTAAGGTGATGTTAGGGATTGCTAATGCATAACACAGGATCTGCCAGCTGCCCTTTTGCTGTTGATACATCTTTTTTAAATGCATTTATTATAAAGAGGTAAAATGTCAGGGTAGCTGAAAAGAAAAGAGCAGTAAAGTCAGTTAATTTGATGAAACACTACAAGTGATACTTGGCCTTTAGTTGTACCTGACCAAGCTCTGTGGTCTCAGTAGGATTTTGGGTGTAAATGATGGCAGACCTTACCTGGATGTATTTTATTGAAAAGCCAAATGGTAATAGTGTTGAGGAGACTATAGTTATAGGCTTCTACTGTTGCCACTGTGATCAAAATCTCCAGGGAGTACACTTCACAGCAATAACTTCAGAAATCACCTCTTTCCTGGAGGCTGGTTTTGGCAGCAACATATTTCATGGTATATTGAGTATTAGTATGGAAGTGTAGAAACTTGTAAGTAGCATAAATGTGTGGCTCCTGACTGACCAAAAGCTAGCTGGGAAAGTTTTGAGATTTGCTTTAGATGAGAACAAATGTGCAGATAATTTCTTTTGGTTCTGACTGTGTATGCCTATGCCAAAGTTATAACTCTTGAAAATTAAATTTGTCTTTTAAGTGAGTACTATTTTCATCCAGCTTACATACAAGGAGCATGTCATTTAGTCAGGAGAGGAGGAAATGGAGCTGTGAGTTTTTTTATTGTTATTAATCTTGTTGGTCATTTCTCTTACATCTGTGAAGCTTCCACTCCTAGAATATTCATAGTAGACAAAGAACTTGTGGGCAATTCCCCATATAGCCACAACAATTCAGGATGCAGCATATTTTCAGAAGAGTGTGGTTGACTTTGCAGGATGAGAAAGAAGAATAGATAGATGAAATATGCCTGTCCCTGAAAGTAGCTATCTCCATCTGTTATTTAATTCTGAATCTCAAGAAATGTAATCTATGATACAAAATGAGACTTGTTTTTTGTAGGTTCATTAGCGAAGTGCAGATCCATCCTCCCAGCCAATATTTCAATTTCTGCTTCAGTCTGACATGTGCTTAAATCTGTTATTAATCATCTACTTTAAGACAAACTTAGCTAGCATCTCAGACAGATAAAAGGAAAGCCACCCAGAATGAGAATTTTCTTTCCTGATAGATGTAGTTACGCATAACAGAAGAAAACCACTCAAAGTTGTCCCTGGATTAGCAGTATACAAATCGCTGAGATAAGAATACATTTAAACATATTTAGGCACTGTCCACAGAGACCACTTGTCTCTGTAATGTGGAGCCTCTTTGAAAAATATGTTCAAACACCATGCCTATTCCATGACCTTACTTTTAGTGAAGTGTTTAAAAAAGCTTTTCTAAATAAATTTTGCAGCAAATATAAAGCAGAAGAGAATATATGCTGGAGATGTTAGTTTTTTTCTGCTGGTTCTCCTTTATAAGTTGCTTCTGTAAATTGTTGGGATTTTTCCTCTTTTGTTCTTGCTTCTCCTCAACTAGCTGGCTGGTTAGGCATCTTATACTTGTATTTTTAGCATCTCTTGAAAAACTTAAAGATGGATTCCTGCTCTAATAAGCCAATGCTGCATTCTACAGTAGTTGCCATCAAATATGCTCTATCTCCTTCCTTCACACTCTTTATTCACCTATTTTTTTAATTCAACGCCCATAATATTTATCTATTAGCAAGTATTCCTTCTATGGGGAAGGAGATACATGGATTCTAGCAGGTACTTGGTATACCTTTTGCCCAGACTCTTGATTGCAGAGTAAATACCTGTCAAAAACTAGAGGAGACTATTTCCATGGTGATTGCAATATGTTTACTGTAATATATGCCTTGTATTTTTCTTGTTGAAGTGGTCCCTTTTTTTCTTTTCATGGCTTTGTGATACTTCAGTAATGTGCCTTACAGAAATTTTGTCAAAATAACACTTCTTTGTATTTAATGCAATGGAATTTTTTTAATTGCAGAATAACTGAGAGAGAAATTGTCATCTTAATAGACAAATGTAGTGTTCGTTTTTTTGTGATTTTTTTTTTTTTACACCTAACCAGTGCATCTCCTGATGCAGTAGCTGCCTTACATAGAAACGTAAGTTTGCTCACTTTGAACTAACAGAAAATGTTCTTAGTTATTACAGGCTGTTTGTTAGCAATGGCAGTGTTCATATAAAAACTTTCAGAATCAGTATTCTTCTGCCTGGCTTCTCTCAAGACACTTGCTGGGAGCCTAGGGTGGCTGTGCAGTACTTACTGCTTTGTTCTAGGGACGTTTCTTGCTGAAGCTTTTGCTATGGTAAAAATGAGTTTGAAGAACAGTAAAACAGGTAAAAGGCAAACCTTGAAGTGAGACAAGATTGGGTTCACCTCATTACCTGGAGTGCTGTGAGGCTGCTACTGCACCTGCCCAGTTCTCAGTCTGCAGGACAAATGATCAGGTATCCATTTACAGCTGGGTCAAATGAGGACAGTCTTTTACACAATTTTAGTAGGAGAGCTCCACCACCTATGTCCCTGAAATAAATAACATGTTCTTTATTTCTTTATAACCCTTTTCACTTTCAAGGGCCAGATTTCTGACCCCCAAAATACATGACTTGGATTAAAACCAAATTTCTGAATTAGCAGGATTTTTGGGAAGCACTATAGGAAGCATGGGAACAGGACTGTTGACATGAGCTCTCTTTAACTCAGCTTATGGAGATACTGTCATAAACAAAGCGTATAGCACTGGCAGGTATTCCCCAGATGTTGCTCAGCCTTTTCAGCGTATTATCCTGGAAAGTATATTTTAGATTTCTTAGTTTTCTTGTGCCTGTCCACTCTTACTGCTTCCTAGTCATGTGGGCAAGATCAAGGCATGGTATACTACTTGCTGACCTGAAGCAACAGCATCTCCACACTGCACATTTGTCATCACAGGATGGAACAGCATCTTGGAAACCTGTGGTTTAACAGTAGTAACCTCATGTGCAGAAAGCTCTAGATACCAAGTTTCACAGTAAGGAGCATGCTTGTGATGTATGTGCTAAAAACAGGAAAGAAAGAAATTAAATGCCTACTGATAATATCTGGGAGTTTTCAGTCCACTGATATCACAGGGATACCATGGAGGGAAGGGAGAACCATGGCTCACTAAAGTGGGGAAACAGGCACAGAGAAGTCGCACTGTGACTTCAGTCCTAGGGCTGACTGAGAGTTTCCATTCTCACTGAACTGGGTCCGCATGCAGTGGATGCTTGCTGTACTGTGTCTAGCTGTCATCAGAACTTTATGATGTTTATCTCAAATCTTTTACTGAAACCTTATTTGTTCTTCTCTAGAAGCTTATTTCTCGTCCATTCAAAACTTTCAGTGATGTCAGGGATTTGGACAGGCAAGAAGTATGGCATGGAAGGGAAGCTGATTTAGAGCTTCTCAACCCTTTCTTCCTAAATCAGTGTAAATATATAAGGATGGGATTTCTAATGTGAAAAGATAAGGCTTTTGATCTCCAGGAACAATCAAAAGGGGGTCAGTAATATCCCTAAGGTTTTATGTTCTTCTATTTGGCTGAGAAAAAAGATACCAACTTAATGCATCTTACATTTTGACAATGCCTTTCTTTAAACAGCAACTAATTTAACTGAGCTCTCAGTTAATTGGTTTAAAAATGTGAAACTGCTCAGCTAGGGTGTGCAGTCAGCTTTTCATAGCACATTCTGGAGTCAGTTACCATGGTACTTGGGAAAGATTTTTGGTCTCCATGGCAACTTCAGGTCGGCTTGTCGCACCTCTTGTCTTATGCAGACTGAAAGCAGCAGCCTGTGGTATCTGGAGTTAATATGTTGAGGAGTAGGCAGATATGTTACCAAAGATGCCTCTGTGTTGGGTTGCTTTGGCTACGTTTTTTTTCTCCTGCATTAAACTCAATCAAGCCTTTTAATTATTGCTGATCAGGCTAGCAGCAGAAGCTGGTAGTAAAGGGGTGAGTGAAGTGGCCCTGCCTGGTGGGTACATGGATAGGCAGGGTGTTCCTGGGGCCTTTGCAGCAGGTGGGAAGTCTCTCCCTTTCCCTCCTGGTGATCAGCTCACAGAGCTGGAAAGCCATGGCTCCATGACCCCGTTGCAACTGGTTGTTCCAGGCAGCTCTCAGCTAACCCCACAATGAGACAGGTTGCACCTTTGGTCCCCCTGTACAGTGTTTAGTCAGGAAGATTTCATGGAAGACTTTGGGCTGGAAGTGACCTGCCATGTGCAGGGACATTTTCAACTAGACCAGGTTGCTAAAAGCCCCATTCAGCCTAGCCTTGGACACTGCCGGGGTGGGACTCTGGCTAAATGCTGACTCTGGCCAGGGTTAATGCACAGCCAGGACCCTGCTGTAAGCTGTCCTGGTGAGGGGCTGTGTCTCCAGACCATCAATCCCTCCTTGCTGGTGGCACCAGCTCTTGCTCTGTCTCCATACAGTGTTCTGCTCTCTCTGCGTGCAGCTAGAAAAGCAGGCCAGCCCAGCTTGGGTAAGATTGGAGTGGCCTTTAGGAATGAAGCAGGAGAGAGTAGACACCCGCTGGGGCAGTGGGAAATGAGGCTTCAAATATAGTTTCTCAAATTATCATGTAAGTGTTGGCCAACTTGGTGACGTGAAAAAAGTGGTCTCCTTCAGCTTTTTGTTCCATCTGTGCAGGGTGTGGTGAATGATCCTGTGGGATGTGTTTGCTTATTCCTGTTGAAACTATGCAGGCTACCTTTAGATGTAGTTATTACTGTTAGAATTGGCCCTTTGTAGCTGTGACATCTGGGGCTTGAGGGAGACGCTGCTTCCTTGCTCTTCTAGCCAAAGGATTGCCTGGCAAAGTGGAGTGCAGGAAAATGCATTGTTAGCATTGTTAGCACCACACAGCAAACTCTCTCTTTCTGCCTCCACATAACCTTCAGAAGCATTGCTGTGTCTCTCTGCTAGATTGCCATGGTCTTTTGGGCTATGGAGTTTTCTGATTCCTTAATGTGAAGAGGAAAAACTTTCCACCTTAAATCAAGTCTTTCCTCAGTTTTGTCTCTAGTTCATGACCAATGGAATCAAAATCAGGGCATATGGAGTATTTTCAGGTCTTAAAGTAGATTTATATTTCATATGGACACAGGTTTTACTTGAGTCTTATTTTATTATCTGTTCTTAGCCTAATGATCATGAGTCCAATAAGCAAAGTTTGCATCCAATTTTGGAGGAAGAAGATATGTGTTGCAATGAAAACTGTGATGGTGTTAAGCTTTCTGGCTAAATTAAGCAAGTCTGTTTTAACATCCATAAACGACATTTCTGCAATAAAGAATGGAAACATAAATCCTTGTACGTGAATTTCATTTAGAAATTTGACGGCCAGAGTTGAAAACACTTAGCTCTGAAACACAATTACTCTGTTAAATATCAGTGAGAAAAAAAGAGAAGAATTAGCAAAGATGGGATGTTTTAGATTGATCCTAGTACTAGAGGGAAGTACATTCTTTCTCACCTGTGCACTGGCTGTTCTGCTCTAGAGTCAAGAGCTTTCCTGCAGCTCTTACAGCAGGTAGCTGCCCTGACAACATCACAGTCCTGCTGCCTTGAGCAGGCACAGCTGGCAGGATAAAGTTCTTGCTCACGTTTCAGATGTTGCTCTGCCCAGTACACTGAAAGACACAAATACATGTATGTTGAATTTGTAAAAATTCAATAGCTTTTCAAGTTGATCCTAGTATTGGAAGCTTCCTTGATTTTTTTTCCTGTAGCACTTGTGTTCAAGAGAAATCTGTGACTCCTGTAATGGGCAATTACTTGCCCACCACTTGCCTGTGGTGGTTTTCAGTGTTTTAGCTTAACAAGTGCATAACACTGTTGTACAGTGTTTTCAGGAATCGCTCCTTAGTGACAGAGAGAAGGAATAAGCAAAGGCAGAGCATGATCTGCTTTCTGCCTGACATGAGTTAAATGACAGTAATCACATAGACAATAATCTGGCCTTTTCTGCTCTGCCTACCTGCTGCTGCTGTTGTCATGCTCTGCACTCTGCTGCCATCCTCCGTGACAGTGGTGTCTCCAGCTTGGCACTTCTGGGAAAAATTGGCACAAATTTAGAGGGGAAGCCCTATGAGGAGTGGCTGAGGTCACTTGGCTTATTCAGCCCGGAGAAGAGGAGACTAAGGGAAGACCTTGCTGCTGTCTGCAGCTTCCTTATGAACGGCAGTGTCAGGGCAAATGCTGATCTCTTCTCTCTGGTAACCAGTGACAAACTGAGAATGGCCTGAAGTTGTGTCAGGGGAGGTTTAGGTTGGGATATTAGGAAAAGATTCTTCACCCAGATGATGGCTGGGCACTGGAACAGGCTCCCTAGGACAGTGATCACAGCACCAAGCCTGACAGAGTTCAGGAAGTGTTTGGACAATACCCATGGACACATGGTGTGATTCTTGGGTCAGGGACAGGAATTGGACTTGATGTTCCTTGTAGGTCTCTTCCAGCTTGGGACGTTCTATGATTCCGTTGAGCCTGACTATGTTACAGGAGAGGACAAGGCATCATGAGAAGTCCAGTCATATTCTAAAGTGTAGATTGCCAGAACATAACTCAGAGGGATAGGCCTTAACATCTTTAAACACACTCACAATCCTCTAAAGTTTCTTTTGCCCTGTACAAGGAGAGCTCTTCACAGAGTTGCTCAGGGCTTCAGTGGAATTGTCCAGGACAGAAATTCTCAAGTGGGCAAGATCTTGTTTGAAAGGGCAGGGAATGTTTGGTTTTCAATACAGAAAGAGCACAACTTAAAATGCTTCAACACGTCCTAGCTCTAACTAAAAAAGAAACAAAAGATTTTAATTGTGTAGGTGTTTTTTTTTAATTAACTCTTAATGGTAAATTTAAGAATACAAACCCTACTGGATGTAGCTAATTGAAAAGATGAGAGGCATATGGAGAACAAATAATGAAGAAGCTGGTGAAGAGAGCAGGGTAGAGTAGCATGTTGTAGGACATGGAGGTCTCCCCAGTCTCTGAGTTCACAGGCTGAATATTGATGTGATGTTAGTTAGGGCTAAACAGCAACTTTTAGCCATGCAGTAAAACAGCCTGTTTTTAGAGATTTCAGATGTTCGTGTTAGTGGGATGTATCACCAGTCATACCAGGCTGCAGCATATGAGGTTATTACTTTATCTTATCTAGCTATTTTAGGCTGACACTATAGTTCATGATGAATAAAGACAGTTCTAAGAAATATATAGGCTTTTTCTGAGGACATATTAACCTATATTGTTTTGTGTGTATATAATTGCATATAGTTATATGTATTCACACATATATATACACTCATATGCTATTCAGTGTAAAATTGTACACTGCCATGACAGTGTCTAATCATTTTGGGCTGATTGATTGAAGCATATTGAACACAACAGATTAATTATCCACTCTAAATAAGCTGTAATTGGTCTTGAAATGTGAAATAAACAGGGACATTTACACATTTCTGTATATTTATTTGAAGTTATTATTTGGAGACTTCTGACATGGAAGATGCTTAGAATCTATCATCAGTGCCAGTACTTTTGGTAGGCCTCTGTGTTTCTTGAGTCCTCCCGTAGTTTCCATTGCTCCCTTTGAACTTTCTTTAATAAGTTCATGGTATCTAGAAATGAACACCCAGACCTGAAACTTTCTAGTTGTTCAGTAGAATGGTAAGATAATTTTACATGTTGACTTCTGTTATACATATCAACTTTTCAATATCACTTACAATTATTGTTTGTCTGTTGTGAAATAATCTCTAAAATATTGTTTCTAAAGGTTTTGCACCTTTTTTCATCTAAGCCTAGTTTTCTACATTTATGATACATTGTTGTAGGTTGGAAAG